>OZ020285.1:10575653-10831312 GCA_963971205.1 Aethes cnicana
TCGATTTTAATGAATCATACGTCAATCGATTCGTCTGAATTGCGCGAGTGTCACTGAAGATATGAAATTTGTCAAAATTCAAAATGGCGGCTACCAGACGCCATATTGTACAAAATAAAAAAATAAAAGTCAACCAACTATGGCATGTGAGGTATCGTTGAATAGGTATTTAAAAATCATTATTAGGTTTCTTTGACCATTTTTCAGACAAAAGAACCGTTTATGATTTATAACGATTCAAAGTTCCTTTACTAACCACGTAAAGTAGGTACCTACCTATCCACCCAGTAGTACATCCGTTCGAATTAGCAACACAGGAAATAATCTAGACCAACGAGTCTTCAAGCAGGTCACGACGACTATAAAATACTTAATAATAATGTTTTTCATAAATCTCAAACTTCAATCAAGTACGTACGCATGTGCAATGTAGTGTACCAGTAGCGTCGTCTATCCGTTGACTTGAAGACTTTTAGTTTCGTTATTACATTTAAAGGGAAATCGGGTAGATGGCGCTGCCAGTGTCAACAGTAGCTCCGTATATATTTGCGATTTAAAAATAGTAAAAGTGCATAAAAGTGTATTATTTATGGACAGAAACATTCATAAAAGCAGTGATTAACAAATACTTTGTGGACTAAAACAAATTCTAAACAATTTGAACGACAAACGAACTAAAATCTTATTGTAAACAGTGACCGTTATGAAGTGACATTTGCGTTAAAATTAAGTAAATAAAATAGTGACGATGGATAAAGCACAATATTTTGTTGTTTGAACAGTGTTTTAAATTACTAATTTGGACTAAATGTGAATAAATTGGTGGTTTCCTAAAATATTACAAAGATACCCTCAAGATTACGTTGCTAAATCATTGCATCCAGGCCGGCGTATTATTACCGAAACACTCATTGCTTATTATTTATAACGCCATCTAGAGGCTACTACATACATTACCAGGGAAGCTCGATTTCTTGTATTGATGCTTATCACGTGCGCGACTCACGCGCGACAATTGGTAGCTTACAGACACTCAACGAGTTAATTAACTACTCCGAGGGAGGGCGCTCAAAGTATAACGTCATGGACGAGGTGATGAAAGCAATACAAGATCTTTCAAAACAGATACAGGAGACTGATACAAGACTCTGTACAAAAATAGACGATCTTGACCAGAAAGTTAGCACATATAGATTAGAATTAGATCATCTCAGAGAAAACCAACAAAAACAAGAAATAAGATTAGATCAGTTAGAAAGAGATGTAAGATTACGAAATCTGGTCTTCTTTGGTATTGAGGAGACAGAAAGGTCCTATGTGGACCTCGAAGAACTAGCAACTAAAATTATTAACCAAAATATAGGAGTTGAGTGTCAAGTAAACGAAATACAACATATTAGACGACTAGGAAAGAAAAGTGATAAACCTAGGCCCCTAATTATCGGCTTCACTACACTAGGAAAAAAGATAAGGATTTTGAAAAACAAGTCGAAATTACAAGGATCGAAGTACTATATTAAAGAAGACTTCCCGCCGAAAATATTGAATGAGCGTAGGGCTCTGCAAGAGGATTTAAAAAAAGAGTTGGAAAAAGGAAACAAGGCGATAATTAAATATAATAAACTGATTGTCCTGCCTCAAAGAAGCTCATCAGGAAGCTCCGTCGAACCAGCAGCGCCTGAAACCCAAATCACAAACAAAAAACGTTCACTTGAAAAATCACCAATGTCTCAGGACTCTAAGTCGACGGAACGCCATGCAAGAGCGCCAAAGAAAAATAAACCTTGTGTAGAAAGCAGGAACATAACGCAATATCTAACATTTCAAGAAAATAAGACACCCTCACCTGGAGTTCCCGGGGTCTCGCAAAATCAAGAATAGCAATTAGCGCCTCTTCCACCCCATACATGTACCGAATATAAAGAAATTGAAAATAAAAACCGACACTCTCCCAATCCGGCCGGTCACCGTGGGAGCAGTAGACCGCCACCCTCCATCCAAAAACTCTGGAACGTGGGTTCTTCTAAAAATTCTAAAAATACTGAAACAAAAGAAAGTAGTAAAAACGATCAGAATAAAAAATATATAAATAAAATATTTATTGGAACACTGAACGTCAGATCTCTTGTGGGAGTGGGACGTCAAGAGGAACTCGAATATTCTTTAAAAAATATTAAATGGCATATATTAGGACTCTCCGAAGTTAAAAAAGAAGGCTCACATATCGAAGAATACGAAGAATATACTCTGATTTATACTGGCAAGAAAAGTGGCAAAAACGGAGTTGGGTTTCTAATAAAAAATGAGTTCAAAAATTATATCTTACAATTTCGACCTATATCCGATAGAGTGGCGAGATTGGATTTGCGTATAGAAAATACATACATCAACATAATCCAGACGTACGCGCCAACAGAAAAAGCTCCTGAGGAGGACATAGAGACATTTTACAACGAAGTAAGGCATAGCTTGGAAGATACCAGCCCAAATGTTATACTCATGGGAGATTTCAACGCCAAAATCGGGCTCCCGTCACCTGAAGACTCCATATGTATGGGCCCGTGGGGCTACGGTGAGAGAAATAATAGAGGTAAAATACTAGTCGACTTTTGTCAAGAAAATCAACTCTACGTAATGAATTCCCACTTCAAAAAAAAGCCTAAGTGCAGATGGACATGGAAATCACCGAACGAAAAAGTGTACAACGAAATAGACTTCATTATAACAAGAAAAGGTGGAATAAGAAGCATTCAGAATGTAGAGGTCATTAATACTTCACATCCTACTGACCATAGGCTTGTACGAGCGACCTACTTCCTCCAATTCAAACAAAAGAAATCCAGAATAAGATTTAAATGTAAAAACAAAGAATTTAATGACATAGAAAAAGAATCCATTAAAAATATCTTTACGGAATCGATAGAGTCCATGAACTTTACGAACATACAAGAAACATACTCGAATATAAATAATAAAATAAAGACCTGCGTCACAAAGTTACCTAATACAGTAAAAAAACCAAAGAAAGACCAAATGATAACCGGAAATATTAAAAAACTAATAAAAGAAAGAACTATGTTAAAAAACAAAACACTGAAAACTGTAAGCGAAAAAAGAAAATTACGACAACTGTACCCAAAAATACGGAAAAAACTCAGAGATGTAAAATTAAAGCACAAAATGAAAATTGTGACAGAAGAACTTGTAAAGCGAGGTTCAGCAAAAAGAGGCCTGAAACGATTGAAAGACCACAAAATATGGATACCATCATTAAAAGATGACAAAGGCCTCAAACACAACAGGGAAGACATAATAAAAATTGCATCCTCGTTTTATCAGGAACTCTACAAATCTAGGGATCAATGCTCTACATCTACAGCGAATACCAATTGCGTAAAAAACTCGACTGATGTGCCACCGCTCCTACAAAGTGAAATACGCAACGCCATCAACACGTTAAAAAATATGAAAAGCCCAGGAGACGATGGCGTAACTAACGACGTACGTAGGTATTTCTAATTCGAATAAAACGTACGTTTATCTTTTATACCTACCTTTAGTACATGGCCGACCGAGCTTTGCTCGTATAAAAAGAGCTAAAAAACGATTTGTTGCCCCCGAAAACC
Organism: Aethes cnicana; assembly: GCA_963971205.1. Lineage (NCBI taxonomy): Eukaryota > Metazoa > Arthropoda > Insecta > Lepidoptera > Tortricidae > Aethes > Aethes cnicana. The sequence goes on from OZ020285.1 coordinate 10,579,280, forward strand.
CTTATTTTCCTACTTTCACCCAAATCTTTAGAGCCGTTTCTGAGGTTGTTTGTATAAATAAAGAAATATACAAGTTTAACTCGTTTAAAGTTATAAGATAAGATAAGATTTAGAAACGACTGTGGTTTAATCCTTACCACTTTTTTGAGGACATGTGTGTCGTAGATATACACTTTTGAACCTTTTTAATAAGACTTCTTCCGTTTTAATACGGTCAAAAAGTTACACATATTAATGTACTCGACATCCAAAGAATTCATTCAAAACTAGTCACACGCGCAGTACAGGCCATAATTTCGTGGTGAAACAAGTGTACGAAGCAGCCCTTGTACCTAATTGAGGTGGTCCCTAAACTCGGCGCTCGGCTTATTTTCGTCGTTTAGTTTTCGGCAGACATAACTAGCGCAGTCAAATGTGGGGTAACAGTACGTCAAGACTTTTTAACTGATTGAGGCTTTGTTTTTATGTGAGTCTATGTCAGTTAATGGTTGCGATATAGTCGCCGTTCCAGAATTCTTTCGTTCTGAATGACCAAAGTAAAATGCACTATAATAATGCCAAAGCAAAGCTTCTTATGGTATTTAATTTACTCACACTTTAGCCAACGTTACCGTCTTTTTTTTTAATGCATGATCAACCTGCCTAACAGAATCGCGTCTAAGTGGTAAAGTCCTTATCTTACTTATATGGTTTGGCTCCCCGGTCTATAGCAAATTACAAGACTTCTACCCACACTTTCTTACTTTTCTTTTATAGACGCCTTGGTTTTTTCATACTCTAAACTGGACGTTCATCTGTTTTATTTTTTATTTATTTATCTATGTTATACTGTGGATCACCAGTGCGCTGTGCCAAGGCCACTGGAAGTTCTATCCAACAAGCCTACTTGTTAAGCCGCAAGTTTACTGATTCTGTTCGCAAATCGCTACTGGCAGTGCGTGTAATTATCGAACGTGTAATTTGAACTAATAACCTATTCCACTGCTTAGTTTAGTATCATATTATGAATATATTCTGTTCTGAACATGCCCACAATCTGTTTATTTAAACTTTCATACCTGAGATGATAGTGTACATTCTTGTGACACGTTTTTGAAGGATATTAAATTTTTATATTATTTGTAACAGACTTATTATTGTTGTTTAGCGTGAATTTCTGTAGGTATGTATTATTTACACATATATCGTTGTCAGTGAACTGCGGTAAATATTAGACAAAGAAAACAATAAGCTTGTCTGCAGCAGTTTGTTTAAAAATGTCAATTTTCTTATATCGTTTGTTAAGAGATTTGACTCAGCAGGAATTTTTGAATGCAGCAGGGTAGCAACGTTAGACCCTTGTCATAACCCCTAAGTGTGGGCAAGGATTACCAAGTGTAAGCGTCGTCAGGGGTGATGCAGTAAACAGATACGGTCAAAGTTAGAACGTAGGCCGCACCGTTACAAGTCCCCGATGACGCTTGATTTTTATTGCAAGTGTGTGTGAAACGTCTTTAGTTAAATTAAATGTGTTCGAGTAAAGGAAATGTTAGCGCAGATTGGAGAAGTTTAGTACTCGCGAATTAACTTGCATTTTTTTTAATGGAATATCATTATTATGTTCATTTTCAAGCCCTAAGCTAGGATAGATCGAATTACTTAAGATTTAATTACTTAAACTTAGTGTGTAAAAGAATATTTAATAGATAGAACTCTTAGCGTCTTGGAAACATTAGGTAGGTAGCTTAAGGCTTCTGCGTTTTTTTTGTATTTTGGTGGATATTCATCAAAGAGACCGCGTGTAATTTATTAAATTCGATGAAGTAAATTAAGCCAAGGAAACTTTACAAAACAAAATGCTCAATTGATTCTTAGTAATGTACTTAGAGTGGGTAAGTCAGTAGGTACCTAAAATGTTGGAAAGATTACAAAACAATGAACCTGGGCTAATACTAACATAATGAAAAATACGTGGTCGGATTATCTCATGTTAAAAGGAGGCCATGTACCCAGCAGAACGACGTAAAGCTGTTGAGACAATTGTGGACAAACCGTGAAGCTTAAATCTTATTTTCTATCATGAAAGCTGCTAGTCTTGAACAAAGGAACTGGGGCTGTATTCATAATGGTCATTAGTTAGATGTAATTTTAAGTGTAATGAATGAAGAACCCTACATTTAAACCACTGCGTATGCCCTTGGGCTACCCAGCCAAGTGATACCAAACCCTCGGCCATTATGCAGATGCGCCAGAGCATAGATCTTGCAATTCACGACGGCGAGTGACTATAATAATATTGAATCTTAACAACATAGTAATATGAGCAAAGGCGGTCGCCGTGGTGAATTGGTAGGCTATATACCTATACCTAAATCGCGGCGATCACGTATGCACATCCGGTTTAATGGGCCCGTCCGCTTTGATTGATATTATCCTTAATAATTATCGTAAATATGGCAGCCGCCATTACCATAACGTAATCCTTGACGCAGCGCCATCTAACGGAGATTTAAGGTGTTGCTGAACCAAATCTTGTATGCGGATACCTATAATATGCAAAGATGATCTGTAAAGTATTTAATAAAGGGCGTAAGTGATGAAAATATAGTAAAAGTAACGTAATCGTGAAAAATATAAGCTTTGACAACGTCTGTAATATTAAGTAAAATCAATAGCTAGTACTTTATAAACCGTCTTCAAAAAAAGGAGGAGGTTCTCAATTCGTCGGAATCTTTTTAGGGTTCCGAAGTCCACAAGGAACCCTTATAGTTTCGCCATGTCCGTCCGTCCGTCCGTCCGTCCGTCCGTCCGTCTGTCCGCACTATTGCTCGGAGATGCTTAGTTCTAGAAAGCTGTAATTTGGCATGAATATGCATATTAGTTACGCTGACAAAGTGGTACAATAAAATGTTGAAATATATTTTTTATAGGGTACCTCCCCTAGTCGTAAAGTGGGGATGTAATTTTTTTTTCTGGCGTACCCCATGGTGCGGCATATCGTTGAATAGGTCTTGAAAAAATATTGTAAGTTTGTTAAAACCATGTTTTGATTAAGTGATGCGTTTGTGAAATATTAAGCTTTAAAGTGCTATTTTTTGTTAGGGTCACGTGTCCCCCCCCCCCCCCCTGCCAGCGAAATGGTGGTATTTGGAAGGCTGAAAAAAATCACGGTTGTGGCATATATAACGTAGTTGAAAGGAAAACTATCGCAGCTAAGTAGGCTGTACAAACTTTCGAGTAATAGTCGACCAACTTATGATGATGATTTTTCTCGAGCGGCAGGGGCGTCGGGCGGGCACGTCATTCATACCACCGGCTAGCTAGATGCTAATAAGTCTTAGAAAGGTACTGTGGGCATCGTCAACTTCGGAACCCTATACTTTGCGCGTGGCCCGACACGCACTTGGCCGGTTTTTTTTATGTATGTTCACCAAAAATAAATAGTAAACGTGAACCGATTTCGATGATTCTTTTTTGTTCGAAAGGTTGGCCAAGTTGGTCCCATATTAATTTGGTTCAGTTCTGATGATAGGATCTATGAGAAAATGAGGGAGCTCCTCGAAATTTGCTAGCACGTAGATGATTTTGGTGTCAATTTCGAGGACTTCAGAGTTACTTATGTACTTCTATAGCAATGTTTGGAAACTGTAGCCGAATAAAAAAAATTTAATGAAAAAATAAAAACCGCCTTCAAACTCCGACAGACTGCGAAGTCGGTGTCAAGTGAACCGACCCAAAGAAATGATAATCATACAGTGAACTTGACATTGACATCGCAGAGTCTGTCGTAGTTTGAAGGCGGTTTTTATTTTTTCATTTAAAATTTATTTATTTATTAGGTAAAGTACCTTAGGCGAGCGAGCTTTGCTCGGGTGAAAAATAACTAAAAACGAATTTCCTCAGATATGAGACCTAGCTAGATCGATTTCTCACCCCCGTAAGCATCTATATTCCAAATTTCATCGAAATCGTTAGAGCCGCTTTCGAGAATGCGATTACAAATATACATACATATTTATATAAATATACAAATATTGCTCGTTTAATAGTATAGGATACAAAGACCCAATCCAGATTACTCAACCGATAAGTGAACAAATACATCTATCAAACAATCAACCGACCACTGAGCAAAGCAAGGGCCCTAAATTGCCACTTATTTAGTACTGTGGCGACAAAGTCAGGTAATATAACTACGCTATAAAGCAATTTTGAGCTCGAAAAGGTGCTATTTGACATAAGCGTTTTATTCCCAGCGCGCTTAGTGCAAGAATTACCATATTTGGACGCAGTTCTGCAAACCAGATCCAACCCACACACCTGTCAAAATTGAGTTAAATATGCAGATAGGTTTTAAAATGCACCTTACACCTTCCCTATAAAAATCAAAATGATCTGACCATTTTAACCTATCAAAACAATATGTTGACAAAGTTACCATTCCACAAAACAGCAAATCCATATTTTATAAACAAGATTCATGTCACATGGTACCTCATAGACGTATAATTTTATAACTCTATAAGAGACCAAGCGCGGTTGGATCCCGTTTGCAAAATAAAGAATTCACAGTTATATGAAACCATGTATCTTGAATCTTGTTTGCATATTAAAAATAGCCAAAATTTTTCAATTTTATGAGGGTTCATGTGACTTGGTTCCCTATTGAAAATATTTTAACACATAGAAGTATTTTTACGTAATCTTTTTCGCTAAATAGAGTTGTGGATTATGACATAACAGAGTTGTGGATTTATGATATTCTTCCGCGAAAAGTATTAACCTGATTTACGGTAAATAAAAGGGGATTGATCTTTTCAATAAAAAAGTAAGAATGTTGAATGTGGGTTGAATCCTTGTTGATTTACAGGGTCTTAATAGACTTAATAAAAATAAGGGAAAAAAACATTTCAACGGTTTTTTTATGGAGAAAAATAGCAAGAATACAAAGGCACCAATAGCAAAAAATGTGGAATGAAAAAATTCCAGCAAAAATAAAGTATTTACTTATTTTGCACAAAAATCAGACCAAAAAAGGAATCCGAAAAAACCTATATATTAATCTGTAAATTATTTTCTAGATTTTTCAGTTTTCATTGTTGAAAATGTCTTCTACTTCAAGGTCTGGTTGTCCTGCAAATCTTTCCAGGTCATCATCCTCCAAGCGTTCTTCTGGAATAAGTTTAGTGTAAAAAAGGTGGTATGCCTGTGGAATCAGGTGAAAGAGCTCTTGGCCTCGGGAATAGATTTTCTCATAGGCCAAAGTACTTCCATTATTTCATTTGTGAGAGTAGCCCCGAACGAACTTTTTTTAATATATCTACGACCACAAACTTTTCGTCGAGGTTGGTCGTCATGTAAGTTTTGAACATAGGTATAGTTACCTATGTTCAAAATTTTGATTTTATTTTTGGAAGGATACCTATCCGGTTATTTTATCTCTATTTCCTTAATCTGCAGCCTTATTCTCGTCTATAAGTAGTTTCTCCCTGTTAGTTATACTTTCTCTAATTTTTTTGATGATATAAAGTAGTTTTGCTAAAACGGTGAACATTCATCTTAAACTGAAGTCTTCTTGCACGTTTTCATACCTACTTTTTATTTTCAATACAATAAGAGAACAACTAGGAAGAAAACTATAGATGGGAATAAGCTGCCACGGCTGCAGATTAGGGATATAGTTAAAATACAGGATATGTTTAAAATTTACAGGTGAGCAACCTTGACGAAGAGTTGTTGGACGAATATATTAAAAAAAACGTTCGTTTAGGGGCTATTCTCACAAAAAAGAAGTAGAGGTACTTTGACCTGTGGGAATTCTATTCTCGAAGCCAAGTTAAAGGGCTTGAAAACTCTCCTTCACCTGATTCCACAGGAATACCACCTTTTTTACACTGAACTTATTCCAGACCAACGGTTGAAGGATGATGACCTGGAAGGGTTTTCAGGACAACCTGACTTTGAAGTAGAAGATATTTACTAACACGAAGACTGGAAATTATATATAACAAGTTACAGATTAATTCATACGTTTTGTTCAAGGGGATGGCATGTCGAATCTGACAGCGTGCGAGCGGGATGCATTTATACATTTCTTAATGTGAAAGATGAGAGAAGTAATAGATTTTTTGTCCTTATCGGCGTACCAGCTTTTTTTTGTTTGCCACAGCTCAGCTGTGGCAAACAAAAGAGTAGTCATTGTGTCAGTGTGACTTCGTGTAAACAACAAAATTATTTGATATAAGAGAAATATTACAGATATTTTATGATAGTGCACTGTTCTTACTAATATACGTTTGCCCCTATAAGATAGCGATTATAATTCGCTCGACCATCAGGTATAAAAGACGTACCCAGCAAAATTATGAAAACATAACCTTTCGTGCGTAAGTATTTCATTTTGGTCACTTAAACTCATCTTGTTCGGTATGATAGCGTTACGTAAGTTATATTTAGCTCATGTTCTATTAAATTGACCAACTATCTTTGAATAATAACATAAATGAATCATTTTCAAAATACCGATGTTTTTAATATTATCCGCCCAAATTACGATGTTGCTTACTATGTATGCCACCATGAGTCAAGCTGTATTTTTAATTTAGCCACGGTTCGGGATACCAGCTATGAAATATAAGAGTGCCCACCAGATACCCAATATCTGGGGAAAAGCTATGCTGCAAAAATAAAATAAATAAACTCAGGATAATAATATGAATGTGTAAGTCACTTTGTTAGTAACGCTTTCACACGAAGTACTAACTAGTAATGAGAAATAATTCAAATAATGATGATCACCTGAGACATTTTTTACCGACTTCACTATGGAGAAACTTCAACATTCGACGGGATCTTTTTTGGATTTATGTACACCGAAAATAAATGAGTAAACATATACCTGCATTTTCATTTCTTCTGTAGTAGGTACCTGGTATCTACCTAGCTAGAAATACAGGGAGTCCATTTTGGTGGACCAATCTGGGAATCTCTCTAAACATGGAAAAACCTGTAATAAAAATTACATGTCTTTATAACAGGTTTTTCCGTGTTAGGAGCCACCCTAGGAAATATCTTCTGAATATATAAAAGTTATGTAGATAGCTGAAATTTGGTAAGTAACCTACATTTACCACTATTGTTTCTCTAAATCTTAGCCGTCAGTCAAAGTCGCGTGTGATAGCTAGTTATTGGAGTGGGGTAATTTTTTACCCACCTTGCCACCCCATGTACTTGACGCACACATACACATTTTATATGCCTATCCCTTACCGGGGTACGCTATATAGCGCATCTAGGAGGTACTTAATCTAAGGTTTTGTTCGAATTCTCTTTATGACAAAAGTATTGCAGTGTTCGTCTCTGTTGAAAATTTTGTATGAAATATTTTGTTTTTGCTAAAATCTTTTCACCCTACAAGTTTTCCTAAGTATTTGTGCCCTTTTTGATTAAAATTCATTAAAAAAAACCGTGTAAATATAATTTTTCCTTGTTTTTTTATTTAATAAACAAAGATCCAACCCACATTCGCATTTTTATTAAAAAGATCCATCCCCATTTATTGGTTCTAAATCAGGTAATAAATGCTTTTTGCAACATATTAACATAACAATTAATAGAGCTAGCCATTTTCTATAATTGTGCATTCAAACTTTATTAAAAATATTTATAGAAAATTTTGTACACACATTTTTAACAAAAACGGCTTTTTCTCAAAACTGTCATGCTGTGGGTTGGATCTGGTTTGCAGAACTGCGTCCATTTTAAAGCTGCTTTTGCTTAAAATGTTGAACTTATTTCAAGTTTTCAACACTGTTCAAGAGGTCAACCGTTCGAGTCGCAAGATCGTAGATTTTTGCTCGGCAGTGCTTTCTCACCAGATTTTGACATCGCAAGTCGGTAGTAAATATTGAACTACCTAACAGTTCTAGAATGTTTAACAAATCTAGGTATATAATATATATAATAATAATAATTCCTTTATTATCAGGCAACAAGGCCCATAAACAAATACCTTATAGACTAACATACATAATATATAAACTTAATTGTAAACACTAAGTCTGTGTCGTCAGACCCGAATTCGCGGTGTATGGGACTGCGAACTGCGACCTCTGAATCGCTGGAACAAAACACCTTTCGGCCAGAACTCCTCCGCTCTGAAGGTATATATAGTTCGTATAGCGAGAGCTATACCAACGCATAGGCGTAGACATAGGTAGGTACCAACTATAACCTATGTCAGGAGTCTTAATAAGGTTTGAGAACAAGGGGAACTAGTGTTCTAAAACCTGTAAAATCGCGCAGCTGTAACCTCATCATTTCAGCCGAAAGACGTCCACTTCTGGACATAGGCCTCCAGGCTCACCACTCAGACCGGTCCTGTGCTACTTGCTTCCACCGGTTTCCCGCGACCTTCACGAGGTCGTCGCTCCATCTTGTTACCCGCCTACCGACAGCTCGTCTCCCGGTTCGCGGGCGCCACTCCAGAACTTTCCGGCCCCATCGGCCATCAGTCCAGCGAGCAATGTGCCCCGCCCACTGCCACTTAAGGCTCGCATTTCTTCGGGCTTTGTCGGTGACCTTAGTTCTACTGCGGATATCCTCATTTCTGATTCTATCAGGCAGAGATATCCTACGGATATGTAAAAATGAGATATTGTGTAAATCAGCGTCATGGCACATTAGCGGCGCGCGACGAGGGTCGCCGCGGAAAATTGCCCCGTGATAGATCACCGCATACGCAGATCAAAGGGTTGTCTGACCAGTGGCTATCTTCATATTCTGAGTAACCAAATTAACAGTTTCTTCGTATGATCATAATGTAGCTACTATGGATAGATTTCCTAAGCTATCATCCTAGAGAGAAAATGATAATTTATTCACACCACATATGATACATACGTGAACAATAACCTAAACAAAATACAAACGTCAAAAACAAAAATGTTGTCGTGGCAGTAAAATGGACACTGTTCAGCATAATCCACGGGTGGGACGCATGCGCAGCGCTGATTTTCAACCAGCAGAAACTCAAACCCGCACTTAACATAGGTACCTATATCCAGTCGAATCTTAACTTTTTTATTGATCCCTTTTCTTACCCGATAGTAGTAGTAGATAAGTAGGTAGTTACTTCCTAGATAAGTATGTACGTAATCAATCTGCTTTTTTATGTCGATGGAATAGGCAAACGAGCGCACAGCCCACCTGGTAAGTGGTCACTGCGGCCCATGGACACCGAAATCCATTGATCTCCCATCTCTTTGAGCCAATTAGAAACCATAAGAAGAAGAAGAAGAAGGATTTCATTTGCTTAGTAAATGATTCCTAAACATTAATTATCAGTATTTTAACCGGAACACAGTTCCCCAGTGCCCTGGTATTTGAATCTCAATATAACATTTAGTGAACTTCTGAACAAAAATAATGAACAGAAATAAAACTCGACCGCAAACTCAAGCACAGAAACAAATAAAAACGCAATAAATAATCTTCAATGCGAAATACAAACGATCCGCAGCAAGTTACTGAACAAAAGACTTTTTCTAGTGCTCCCAGATAAAAGCAAAAGTATTGTTGCACTTTGTAAAGACTTACTCTTACGGAATGATGGAAGTACGTACTTCATATGCTGTAAGATGGATATTTATGGTATTGTTATTTTTATTATTATTATTGACGTGATAACGTCTTATACACTGATGAACACCGGCTGCGCTCACGGAAAAACATAATGCAATAGTAGCGTCATAGCATTACGTAGGGTAGTAGCGTTACGTGACGTTATCACGTATAAAATTGTCGTCCGTAAACCGACTTTACAGACAACAAATTTTTTATTGGATTTTTAAACGGGAAGGTATAAAGGAATAAATATATTGACGGCCGGATTGGTCCAGTTGGTAGTGACCCTGCCTTCTGCTCCGATGGTCGCGGGTTCGAGTCCCGCTCGGGGCAAACTTTGTGTGATGAACACGAATGTTTGTACTCGAGTCATGGATGTTTGTATTTATATATGTATGTATTTCTCTATATAAGTATTTATATCGTTGTCTAGCATCCATAGTACAAGCGTTGCTTATTTTGGGGCTAGGTCAATATGTGTGAAATGTCCCAATATATTTATATTTATTTATTTATATATATCTACTAAAACACGACTCCTCCTTGTCAACCGTGTTTTTGCTATCTTTCTGAAAACAACATGTCGTATTAAGAATTTTTCCTTGTTTCTTTCATCTATGAAATATATATATTTAAAAATATTTCGCAATTTTAACATAGAAACCTAAATCACCTAATTTATATTTAGGCAAGTAAGTAATAACTATTTCAAATGTTATTAATTTTTAGGCTCCTTGAAGCGTTTCTTTAAAAATATTTCCGTTATTTTATGTGCGTACGATGTGTATATTTTTATGTATTTTATTTAAAAAAAATGCGGTTGTCGTAGGTATATGTACAATTAATACTTATACAGGGCGTTTACTTCGATGTGATGTGCATAGCTGGAAATCTAAATTAGATATTATTTGTAATTGAAATATTTCATATATTTTTTAATAAAAAGGTTGCTACTCACGGGTGTGGTATCGGAGCCCATGCTTGGATCGGGATCCAGTGTCTGTAAACAAAACAAAAGAACATGTTGAAATTTTGAAAAAAAATAACATTGTCCATTAACAACATCAGGTTTAGTAACATCTCATATCTACACGAGTAAAATAAGTCGACAAATTCTCCAAAGATTTTTTATTAGATTTCTAAATAATAAAATGAAGGAAACTGACGGACCTAAATCTATGTGACACGCCTTGACATAGTTGTATGAGCCTATCGGAAAAACTTCCTTTGTCCCATCAAATATGTACTAATACTACTACTACAGCCTATTTGGGTACCACTGTTGGGCACAGGCCTCCTCTCATCACGAGTGGGTTTGGGCTATAGTCCCCACGCGGGCCCAGTGCGGATTGGGAACTTCACACACCTCTTTGAATTACTTCGGAGACACGTGCAGGTTTCCTCACGATGTTTTCCTTCACCGAAAAGCTCAGTGGTAAATTTAAATTGAATTTCGCACATAAGTAAACTTAGAGGTGCGAGCCGGAATCGAACCCCCGACCCTCTGCATGAGAGGCGGTAGGTCGAACCACTAGGCCAGCGCGGCTTCTATATGTACATCCAAATATGTACGTCACTGGTATACTAAAACAAAATATGGAATTTCCCACTTTTTCCCGCTTATAAGCGCTTTGCAAGGAATATTTCTGCATCTTTATGTCTCTATCATGTACGGCTGTCAAACGCCGAGGCACAAATAAACGTATCATTTAACCCAATTCGAGGGTAGTCGAACCAACGCCCGTCACTGTAACAACACGCACGTCCGTCAGAGCATGAAGTAGTGAATAATCGAATTGCGAGAGCCAGCTCTTCTCTTACTGCAGAGAAAAACCTGCGGGCCCGAGTGGCGCGAGTTTAAGGCGGCTGGGGAATGCTTGCCTTTTTTAAGCCACAATCACAAAAAATAGGCTGTGACAGACGAACGGACTGACACACGAGTGATCCTATAAGGGTTTTGTTTTGAACTCTTGACGTTCGGAACCCTAAAAAGAGACAGAAAATGGGTTCAGCCAAACGCGAGATAATCGCGGACAAACATAAATACATACAAACATACGGGTCAAACTGAGAACCTCCTTTATTTTGAATTCGGTTAAAAATACGAATTATCTATTACAGATTAGTACAAAATTTCAGTAGGTACCTACAGTAGTATCAAAGTATTGTAAAAGACAACAAAACTCTTTATCCTCAACGTCAGCAGATCTAGGTAGGTACGCCGGGCAGACCGCGGGTCTGACAAGTTCGCGACATCGGCTGTCGAGCTTTTTCTTGAAGCGTTTCATCGTATTTTGCTTCCCTTATTATTATTACGCACAATACAAAAGCAAATGAAAATCTTTACCGTTTTTATTTATTCTTCATTGAGTTAATAGTAAGCTTACTGCAATAAAAGATCTTTTCAGACAATTCTTAACTCGCTTCCGCCTGTGACTAGCGCCGCCGCCAGCAGGCGTGACACTCGAATCGTCCTCGGACGGCCTTAATTTAATATACAACCTTCGCAAACTTTCAGAGAACAATTTACATCGCGCCGGAGAGCGAAGAAACAACATTTCCCGTCCAACAAAAACAGAGCGTTTTGTTTCGGCCGTTGGTCTTCGGACTTCCCGCTGGCTGACAAATAGCTATTTAAGAGATTTCAAATATATAATGGGCTAATAGCTTATGCTCGTAGCAGTCGTAACTGCGTCGGAGTGGAATCCTTCAATCTCTGTTCACTGTCTTATTTACGTGAAAAAACTGCTTTGTCAATCACAGGATCTCAAACTATCTCTACATCAGATTTCATCGAATGCTGTGATGCGATTGAAAAGTTTAAAATTTCGTGTTTAATAAATTGTCAGCACAAACTTCCGTCCCGAGAGAAAATACGACTCTTTGTGTTTTTCCCACTAATGCTGGATCTTTTGAAAAAGTTCTATATTAACAAACCGTTCACAAAACATTATAATATTAATACATATTTTGTTTCAAGAAATACCCATTAAACAAGGCTCCTTGGGAGTAGAATATTATTCCGCTTGCCGACCTTACCTTGACCTTTTCTGCGAAGTAATTCAAAGATGTGTGTGTAGTTCCCAATCCACACTGGCCCCGCGTGGGGACTATAGCCCAAACCCTCTCGTGATGAGAGGAGGCCTGTGCCCAGCAGTGAGTCGCAAATAGGCTGTAGTAGTAGTAGTAGTTGCCGACCTTATCGGAGGAAAAACGAACAATTTCCATTGGAACACGTAACGCCGCACAAGTACATACAACGCCGTATATTTACATGATAAACAACTGTATCGACGCATTAGGCAGCACTCACTCAATTCTTTCATTAGGTACATTTCTCGGAAAGAGTGCGGGAGTCAGTTATTGTAAAAGGTCCATAATTTTCTGTAACAGCCATAATAGTTATTGCAAACATACTATGGGCATATCAGGTACATACTGCCACACATAAATCACACATAAAAAAATCTAAAATAAGAAGGTATTCAATAGGCCAGACGACTGAAAACAAAAATATCAAAAAAATATTTGTCCGATATTTTTTCTTTCTCCTATAAAGTTCACAATAACTACGTCACGTTTGGCTATAATTTTTACTCAATTCCGACGTCACAAACTCCCACTCGCGTGTTTTGATGGGTTTTATTTATATTTTGTCAATATTCAGTGATGAAAAAATGACGTGTCGATTATTTTTTAATAGATACTCTAACCGACGGACTACTTAAATGGATTTTGTAATTTAATGATGCTGTCATCATGCCTATACGGCTGTAGGTTATTTTTTTCTGCGTTCTACCTCATATTTCCGTCATTTATGAGCCGATTTTAAAAACATATGTAGCAATAGCAATGAAATGACTAATGTCGCGGGAAGCTATAAGATAAATGTGGCGTAGAGCTCATGTGGGGAACATAAAGACTATGATCAGCAGAGGATATCTAATAAGCCCCACTTGCACTAAGCCGCTAACCTCTGGTTAGCCTCTTAACCCACGTCGAATGAGGTTAGCGGCTTCAAAACTTCTAACTTCAGAATTAAAAACTCAACTACAGGTGAAAAAAACTCCTAATTTAAATAAAAACCTGAACCATCAATTCTGCATTCATCGCAAAAGCGAAGAGCAACAAAGCGGCGGAATGATTTAAACGCTCAAGTACGGCAATAATAAAAGTACCGCCCTTATAAGAACACACACACAATATTGTTAGAGGGCGAAATTGATGAGCTCGGCAGGCGGGGTCGGTAAAATACGAAAAGAAGTTTTTTCATTAAATTGTTATGATTATTTTAAAGCCAAATGACATGATTATAATGTATGAATGTATGTAGATAGATAGGCAGTTGTTAGTGCACCCAGAGTATGAAATGAGGAATGAATAATCTTGGTAAATAAAAATAAAATACAAATAATTTCTCCGTGCAGAATATACTTCAATGGCCGCATTTTTTTAGGTCGTGTTTAAATAATTGAAAGTATGGGGTCTCATTAACTTCATAAGTTTTGACAAAATAACAAAAAGACAATTCATGTAAAAGTATTAACGTAAACTAAAGAAAGCAGTCTGTTATGACTGCAAAAATACAGTTTTTAAAAGAAAACATCGCCTATAATAACTTAGAGGAGAAACTAAACGAACTTCCTTATCCCTAAGAACGCCGCCGCGATCCCGAAATCAAAATTTCACCGAGCAAGGAGCGCGGCGCCGGTGGCCGATCAATTTCACGGCAGTTTGAGCCTTATGACAAAGTTATAAAGGGTAATTTAATGCAAGCGGGTATTTCCGAAGTGTTGGTAATAATGGCGCGTTATGCTAAATTCATTCAGCGGGTAGCGTCGAGCACCGGCGCCGAGTTCTGCCAAATGTGCGATTTATTCAAGTCAAGCAACTCGGGCGCTGCACAAACATAACAAGTGATTTAAAGCAGGCGAGCTACTTGCTCGGCTCTATCGCAAGCTTTGTTCCTTCAGCGATGTTAATGTTAATTTGGAACCTATTGCGCGGGAGAGGGAATTAATTATTGGCGCACGGAGCCGGGCTATATGCCTAACTTTAACTAGACTACGTTACATGGCCGTCCGAGATGGGACTCTAAGCAAGCCAGCAAAGCAGTAAGCGCCATAAACATCAATAATGTACCAAAACCGCCGGCTATCAGCGCTCTCTCGGCCTAATGCATCATATCGGCTTGATTCGCTCATAAATATAAATGATATCTTCGAATTACAGCATTAATAAATGTTAATATTAAACATAAATAGCCAAGCACGAATTTCGTTTAGCTTAACGGCACTCACGGCAATGCAAACTTGCCCCCGTAAATTAAAAGTAAGCTGAGATAGAGCTGCCCGCGAGCGTAATAAACAGCCGAAATTGCCGTAAATTTCGATAGTTGCCGTATTTAGAGCTGATTTACCGGCAAATTGCGGCAAAACGCTCAAGTATAATGCGAGGCACCTCCGAGACGCAACTCGTAATCGGTTCCGAATAACTAGCTTCAACCAAAAGTCAGTCCGACGACAGGGCAGTACGTCCGAATTCGAATGCATCGATACACATCGAAGGATGTCATCGAAGTGAAGGATTCTTTTTACCGGACTGCGCCAGAAAATTGGTTATATTCTTGAGGGTATCTTTTTTTTAAACTCTGTGGCCTAAACTAATTGATGGAGTTTATAAGTTGTCGTTAGATTCGATTTCAGAAGTTCGTATTCAAACTGGTTTTTCTTATTTTTTCAAAAATTAAGTTATTGGCTGGATGATGACAAACATTATCGTATGAAATCTTTTGTAAGCAAAAGAAAAAGAAAACAAGCCACTGTCACAGCAAACACATGAATGTCTTAAATTTCGTCTGTGCTTAGCGTGTCTAGGAATAGTTTTTTTAACAAGTGGTCGGACTACTCGGACTTCCGCAATCACTGTCTAGTGCCAAAAACTGATAAGCACAGCGGCAGCACTGAACGCTGACTCTAAGAACATCCGTCCACTTCAGGTGAAGGAAGTCGTACCTACGTTACTTTAACACACGCAATGCTATTGAGGAAGATCCAAAACTGCATACCTGTTCCAAGCCCTCATAACCCATCGTTCACGCCAAAATATCCGTGGCTCATCAGATGATACCCCACTTTTAAAGATTCCATATCCATTTGAAAGGACTACATCTATCTAAGTACCTATGTTCATTGTAATAAGGAAAATAAAAATTTCGGAAACAACAGATTACGAAATAGATCAGACATGTAAAACGGCCGGAATCACATGGATCAAAACAAAGTCGAAATCAGAAGAATTCGCCAGTTAGTAATAACAGGCAGGCGAGCGGGAAAAAGCTGTACGTACCTAACTGTAAAAATGAAAAAGCGTTCCCTTGTTTGTTTGCCTTTCTTAGCCCGGGGCAGGCGTGCGTTATCAATCGACGAAACAGCCTTAGGTACCTACTTAGAGCAAGCCAAACACGTTTTATTGTTTACTCTCTATTTAATCCGCCTTTATCGTTCCACCGAACGTTTTATTATATTTAAACGAGGTTTATCACAAAGGCGAGGTCTACGAACTAACTACCTACGGGCTACGACTAAATTTGTTACTCGTATAAAAATCTTTATTTATTTCAGGCAATACAGCAAGTAGAATCTCGTAAAAAAAACTAATAAGTACAAGTCTTGCCTGTGTGGTGCATATTCCATAAGAACGTTGACTGTCTGTGTCTGTGTTGACTCACACCTGTTTTGAATCTAACGGTTTCGGAACAAAAAATACCGATTGGTGAAAATCACGGAGTCATTTTATTAAACACTAGTTTACCCGGTGAATTGTACTAGACTAAAACACGGCAATTCATTTTTAGGGTTCCGAAGTCCACAAGGAACCCTTATATTTTCGCCATGTCCGTCCGTCCGTCCGTCCGTCTGTCCGCACTATTGCTCGGAGATGCTTAGTTCTAGAAAGCTGTAATTTGGCATGAATATACATATTAGTTACGCTGACAAAGTGGTACAGTAAAATTTTAAAAAATATTTTTATAGGGTACCTCCCCTGCTCGTAAAGTGGGGATGTAATTTTTTTTTCTTATGGTGCGGCCTATCGTTGAATAGGTCTTGAAAAAATATTGTGGGTTTGTTAAAACCATTTTTTGATTAAGTGATGCGTTTGTGAAATATTAAGCTTTAAAGTGCAATTTTTGTTAGAGTCGAGTGTCTTTGCCATTTCCGTGCTCACCTCCTAGCTCCATCTTCAGATCAGTTTGGTGGTAACATATTATTCCATTGGGCCATAATCATAATCATTTATTGCAGCATATACAAAATATTCTTTATTTATATTTAGATAGATTTTACAAACACAAAACATCAACACTTCATTAAAAACATTTCATTAGAAACAGTTGAAGGTTGTTTTCCAACTCGAAATTAATAGTCAACTTCGGTTAATAGGAGGAATTAATCCCGGAAAGTCGTTACAAGTAATCAGAGAAGCGCGAGGGTCGCACTGCACGGGTTTGGAAACCGTGGTAGTGCAGAATTGGGCCAATTACTCTGCACTGATATTATGTTCTGTTGATTATCCCTTCCCGGGGGTACGCGTTGCTATGCGTAAATAGAGTTTATAACCTCTTAGTAACAGTACGTAGAGTCCTGTTTCAAAATAGGTAAGCGTTATAAGACGCGATGAAATGACTTTATTACTGAGTTTCTTTTTTACTACAGATTTTGACTACAGTTTTAACGCCTATGTCATACGCAAAATCATCATGAGATCGAACTCTTTGAAGCTCTGAGACGATACTGCAAACATTTTTCATTTACCAAATATGTAACACTAACTTCTGCCCGCGACTTCGCCCGCGTGGAATTGGGTTTTCGCGTTCCCGTGGTAACTATGCGTTTTTCCGGGATAAATGTAGCCTATGTCCTTCTCGGGACCCCAACTATCTCCATGCCAAATTTCATCGGTCCAGCGGTTGAAACGTGAAGAGGTAACAGACAGACAGACAGTCAGACTAAGGACGACGGACTATAAGTCAGTTCAATACGGACATTCGTTTTCCAATTGGTCAAATCAGACTATCTGGCCGGTAACAAAATATTACAACCTGCCAAAAAATAATGTTTACCACTAACGAACGAGTTTTAAAAAAACAAGTTCCTAGTCATATTAGCATAGGTTATCGAACAGTTGTAACGCCACCCTTTGTTCGTTACTTGGACAATGGATAGTCTATCAAAGCTGATCTGAAGGGACAAACAGCCCCGAGCGGGATGAAAGGGCCCCTTCACTAAGTGAATGTGTGAAGTTGCCCCGCACATATTTACTTTCGGTAGTTTTTTATTTACTTCGAACTATGTAACGGGAAAAAATGTTAAAAGGTAGCATGTTCCTGGGTTTTAGTTTGTTGTATTTTGTGGAATATTGCTTTATCGTTATGATAATCTGTTGGAGTTACAATATTAATATTTAGATTTATATACTTTATGAGTTTTTATACATGTATGTATTTTAATAATTAACTTATTTAAACTTATTGCACATTAGTAATAAAACTACAAAAGGCGAACTTAATGCCATAAGTTGAAGAATTACGGCTAGATTCAGGCGGTTGACTCCGTGGCCATACTGTATGTCGTACTATTAAATATTCTATGCTCATACATAAGATAAACCCACTTCAATGATTCATAAACACATGTGTTCGCCAGAATAAAATCGATACGCATATGTTGAATTTCAAGAAGTATCAGGTTCGGGAGAGCTTTTAAATTATAATTTGAAATGAGACTGGAGTCACGTTTCGGGGAGTCACGCATGATCGGAATCCAGAGATGAAATTAGAGAATCAAAGGTAAGTCAAATATTCCAGGGCACGAGGGCTACTCCGGGAATGAGAAAGCGGATGAGCTTGCACGGGAAGGGTCAGCTCGAGACTTTACTGGACCCGAACCATAAGTGGGGCTCTCGTCGGGTACCATTAAAACTGCCATAAATGACCACACCAAGGATAAACACCAGCAAGAGTGGATAGCCATGTCTGGTCTAAGGCATTCTAAACTCTTCATCGAAAGAGATAACTCAGGCTGGACTAGGAAACTCCTAAGTCTCAGCAGAAGACAGCTGCGATATATAGTTGGAGCGTTCACGGGTCACTTCGGCGTTAGAAGCCAATTAGTGAAGATGGGACTATGTACCGACATAGCTTGCAGAATGTGTGGCGAAGAGGATGAGTCAATGCGACACATCCTGTGCGAATGTGACGCACTCGCCAGGCTCAGAATGAAACTCCTAGGTAGCGGTTACCCTGAACCAGGGGATTTCAAATCACTACCATTGCACTCCATCATTAACCTATTGGTGAAGGTGGAGGAAATAATGGATTAGCTGCACGGAGAGGGATAATTACACAAAAGATCCCAATGGGTCGAAGTGTATCCGCAAGGACCCCACAGTCTCAAGATAAGATAAGATAAGTAAGTCAAATAAGTCTTTCGAAAAAACTCATCGAAGCTTCGGGTGACCAGAGGGCTGGCTTCTACTATGCCAAAGATTAGCATTGCTATCCAACGTGGCAATGCAGCCCCAGCCTTCTGGGCACTCTACCTCAAGGCGTGATTTTGGTAAAATTTTCTATTTATAGCTCTATTTAATTTACTTTTAATTTTAGTTTATACTTATCATTAATTGAGTTTTTTATTTTTTATTTATACCAAACAATTCACAAAAGTTACATAATGTATCACTTTACTGAAACCCTTACGGGTTTATGTGTGAAGGCGAGGTCGCAGACGGAAACGTTATATAGTCTTAAATTCTAAAATTATGATAATTATTTTTTAAGATACATTTATGAAGTGTCCCTTAATCTTACTTCTATTACTCTTATTGTTTTCTAAATAGATATCTCTTAGTGAGTTAATTTAAGTATTTACGTTTTTAATAAAGTTTGCCTTTATGGAGCCAAAGGGTTTTACTATGTCTTACGTGTCGGCTGAATTGTGAAATACTGTATTTTTTTTATTCGGATGCCTTGGTTCAAAAAGAAAGTAAGTACCTAAGTCTTGTCGGGAACATTTTGTTCGGCATTTTTGCCTTCATTTGCATCGTATTGAGGTAGGTACAGAAGTTTCGAGGGAAACTTTCTTGCTAAATGTACCGAAGTGTTGCTAACATAAAAATAATACTATCATCTACTGGGGTAATATATTACCTACTCAACATCCATGAGTCGGGTACAAACATGCGTGCTCATCACATAAAGTTTGCCCCTAGCGGGATTCGAACCCGCGACCGTCGTAACAGAGGGCAGGGTACTACTACCAATGAGCCTAACTTGTCATCAAAAAAAATAACTAAAGAACGATTCTTTACTGCCATCTTCCAAGAAAATGGCTGTTAGGAAGCATAATAGAGATACAAGACAGTCAAATAGGTACAGTCAGCAGCAGAAGTAGATAAGCTGTCCAGGTGTTCAAAATGACCTACAAACGCCCTTAACGTCTTAAGAATAAGGTCGTGTGTAGGTCATTTTGAACACCTGGACAGCTTATCTACTTCTGCTGCTGACTGTACATAGAAAATCGGACTGTCTTAACGACTCGGACTGTCTTAACGAATGCAATATGCATTTAAAATATTTGGAAAAATTTAACCCCTTTTTTACCACTTTAAAGGCATTTTAATCAAATACTAAATTGAATACATATACACTCAAAAGCAATAAAAACTGGTCATTTTGTATGGAAAATCCTATACTAAGTGACCCGTTTTCATTATACATATATCTCTGTCCGAATATAGTTATATCAGCCTATCGTTCATTTTGAAACGGTAGTTAAAAACA
Source organism: Aethes cnicana (assembly GCA_963971205.1). Lineage (NCBI taxonomy): Eukaryota > Metazoa > Arthropoda > Insecta > Lepidoptera > Tortricidae > Aethes > Aethes cnicana. The sequence goes on from OZ020285.1 coordinate 10,599,723, forward strand.
TAGGACTGCAAATTGCCGACCAACTCATTAAAGGAAATTAAAAAAAAATGCACATACACGATATTGGAAGTTAATAAACAACGCAGGCAAAGGAAAAAATGCTGGATGTACGGCTGTTCACCTTTGATTTTCGTAATTGGGCGAAATTAAAAAGTTCAATGAAACGCGTCATCGCTCACAAGGCTGAGTAGAATCGACCACATACGAAAGACCCGTCAAAGTTCCCGTTAAAATATCGGATCCAGCTGATATTCCATACAGAAACGCAATTAGGAACAAGGAAATATAACAAAGCGAAGGAGTTGCTTTTTTTTTAAAATGTCAAATGACCATTTACCGTCAGGTGGGATGTGCACTCGTTTCCTATACATTGGTATAGGAAACGGGTAAGTGGTCACTGCGGCCCATGGACACCGAAATCCTATGATCCCCATTAAGAAAACATAAGATCTCCTAACGAAGAGGCCCCTAACAAATATTTAATCGTCACCTTTTGTACCGGCTCATTCACTTAATTCATTTCTAAATTTCTAACGTAAAGATTATATTTTCCCAGACTACTTATATAATATCTTTAAAAACTTAATAATAATATAAGAAAACATATACAGTGTTTATGTTAATAATAAAATGCAGGATTATAGTAATTACCTTTATTATTTCATTAACGTGGTAACTCGCCGTGGCAAAAATAATAAAAAAGTTTAATAAAACCTGTTATACACTTTTTCATTAAAGCAGCTATTATTATAATACATAAAGGTCCTAAGCCTTCGCAACGCCTTTGCATATATTTTTTTAATAGTAAAAACCTAGTTGATACACTAACACGTAGGTCTGTACATATATGATACATGCCCAACATGAAACCGCAATGGTTTCTAACATATTTTAAGACTTCTTTAAAATTTAGAATTTAATTACGTTTAAGGGCAATGCATGACTGGCCACAACTAAAATTAGGACTAAAGTAGCTTGGCCTAGACAGTCAGTCAGTCCACGTGAGGTAGGTACTTGATAACCGTATCTACATTTACTACTACTACTACAGCCTATTTGCGTCCCACTGCTGGACACAGGCCTCTCATCACGAGAGGGTTATCTACATTTATAACCTTAAAGATACAACAGTATTTGCTCGATGTACCGATTTAAACTTTATAACGATTGAGCGAATGTCGACAATAAAACCTGTCAACATTGCAGTCACAACTCATCATTACTCGTGATTGAACAAGTCGACCTCATTTTCAAATCCATGTAAGTTCGATTTCATTGGCAAGCGATTATAAACCTAAATGCACGATTTAGTGATGACGTTATACGTATAGCTATGTTTTATACGGACACTGGTGATAATTAAGTGGATTGTCATCGATAGATGGAACCACTTATTTTATTGGTTCCGTGTGAAATCGTTATTGACTGATCGATGGGCTTGTACGTATTAAGGTAATGAATTACTTCGTGCATTAGCTTTTATTGGTTTGTGGGAAATATTGTAGGCATTAAGGCGGGTAAGTAGTTGAAATTAAATGAAATGTAATGAAATAGTTTTATTTGCCATAAGTGTGGTAAACATAGATCTTCATTGTAATTAGGAACACACACTTAGCTGTCCTTAGCATGCAAAAGTTACAGAACATAATAAGTAATATAAGACACTATAATAAAAGTAGTTAATAATTAATCAAGCGATCATTACACAAGCTCAACGAGAATGTCTTAATTTTTATAATGATAAAATCATATTGAACGATTCGATAATAGTTTAATTAATGATTTAATAATGTAAAGATTTAATAATTTAATAATGTTATGGTTTAATAATTTCATTTGACGTTTTCAAAATAATCCTTCAAAGAATAAAAAGACATGTCAAGAAGCCAGGCGTACAATGCTCGCTTAAATTGTTTGTTACCGTCGATAGTTGTCATAATATCAGAGCTTTGTTCGTCCCATTGCTTTTGAATCATGATGTAAAATAGGAAGGTAACTTTTTCTTGCAGATAATCATTACTGTAATTTAGGCTAAAGGTTTTTTTAAATTTATAAGATTTAGGTAAATTAGGAAGCTGGTGAAAGCACAGGACAGGTCTGAGTGGCGGGCCTTTGGGTTTGAGGGAGGCCTATGTCCAGCAGTGGACGTCTTTCGGCAGACAGACATGATGATGATTATGATGATAACTGTACATTACAGGTTTGTACGTATTAAGATTGACAGCGCCTATGATCGATTATTTTCACACAATGGGGTTTGCTCTTCAAAAAATTCACAGAAAATAAACTACGTATACCTTATACCTACCTATAGGTAAATACATCGACTTGCTACTCGTATTATACCAACCATTTAATAGAGATATTTAAATGGTCGTCTTAGTGAAAGCGAAAGTAGGTAACTCTGTCAGTCTCTTGGGCTTTCAAGACTAAGCCGCTGAACCGATTTTGAGATTAATTGAAGGACAATTTATCCCGGAAAAACGCATATCTAGTTCCTGCGGAAATGCTTTAATCACATTACATGGATGAAACCGAGGGTACAATCTAGTACTTAATGAAGTATTTTCATACAAATAGAATACTTAAATTTGCAGGTCATGAGTTGAAGATTTAACAGACGAGTCTTCACTGAAACTACTACTACTACTACAGCCTATCACACTGCTGGGCACAGGCCTCCTCTCATCACGAGAGGGTTGGGCTATAGTCCCCACGTGGGCCCAGTGCGGATTGGGGACTTCACACTCATCTTCGCAGATGCGTGAAGGTTTCCTCACGATGTTTACCTTCACCGAAAAGCTGAGTGGAAAATTCAAATTGAATTTCACACATAAGTAAACTTTTGGGTGCGAGCCGGAATGGACCCCCGACCCTCTGCATGAGAGGCGGTAGGTCGAACCACTAGGCCCCAATGGCTTCACTGAAACGTCATGCTAGAAATATAACTTGTGGTTTGGTGAAGAAACAAAAATCATATTTGTGTTGTGTGGAAAAAAAACTATCCCGGCTTTGCCTGCGTGCAATTCATTTAATAAAACCATAATAAAACTAAAGACCTTACAGACGACGCACAATCTTTACTATAAATTCATTCCGTATAACTCGGTTGGCTCTACCTAAAAAGTGGAAAATAACCTAAACAACTATTCTTACGTTGTTTTGTTTCTAGAAAACTTCTAGCTACTCGGAGTGTGAAACTATGTAGCATTATGATTTATGAAACAACAGCCGATAGGTACGCACATAAATACCAATTTCGAGCCGTCAAACTTTTCGGAGTATTTTTCGTAATAATTCAGACAACTTCGAAGGTGAAGTGGAGTTTTTCTATAGTTTGGTCACAGAATATTTAATAGTACTACATACAGAATGGCCACGGAATCACCCGCCTGAATCTAGCCGGCGCGCAACTCGCGCCGAACTCGCCCTTACCGTCATTTGTTTCATCCGGAGATGGAGAGTGGATCACTGGCCCGCGTAGTGGTACACACACATTTACAAGTGTACAGACGTCCTCGCACGCAAACATTGACACTTCATTCGAATTGTGTTCGAAATCGTGTTTTTATAGGCCGTGTCCGCCCTGTGGTTTGGTGCAAATGTAAAAATGTAGGTTCATAAAAAAGTAAACGTAGAAGTTTTATGAGAAGAAACATTAACAACGTATTTATATCATAACTAAAAACGTATTAAAACATAAAGAACAAAGAGAGAAAGTGGCGTTAATATTTGAGATGTGTTAATGAAATCATATGACTGATTTCAGTTATATTTTTGCTCGTAACATATTTAATTTCATAAATCACGGGCGACAGGTGTCCGAATCGGAGCGCCACTGTCGCAATATCATTTTGCCCAGGGCTGTCCCTGCCCAAATGTAATTCGTTTTTTTACTAATATATTAAAAAAATACTTTCAGACGCCACTGTAATTAATATATTATGTTAAGCAGGGTTGATTTCTTTGATTGTCATCACAATAAGAGGAACAATACCTAATGAAAATGTATCGAATTTTGGAGCAGAGGCGTAGAGGCTTCGTAAATCAATGACATAACAAATAATACGTGAAAAGAAAACACATTATGAAAGTAATTAAGGTAAATTAATTTATGAAAAAAATACCACCAAAGAATCCACGCGAGTTTTTCATGCTTTAAATAGGTCCTGTGCCTATTTAAAGGTTGTATGACAAGTTGAAAGCCCTGTTGGTAAGCGCATATGTTATTTGTTTTGCAGAACGTGAGAATTTATATCATTGGGTCGTCGGGTCGCGTCGAGCCCCATCCATCTCGCGGCTCACGGCTTGTGTAAATCACGGCAAACATGCATTTTACATGTATATACGTAAGCTACATATACGCAGGATGTCCGAAAAAATGGGTGACATTGGCATGAAAAGTTTTGGCAGCCCTGGCTGCAAATTATGATGAAACATTGAAAAAATATCGTGTTAGAGTTCTAAATAAGTAATGGACTGGTACAGAATGAAACAAGGCATTCAGTCTGCCGCACACTGTGTGTGTGTTTGTGTGGAATAAGTAACAGGTAGGTTTATAAGTAAATATATATATCAATAATTTTTTTTTAAAAAAATATTAAAACGAAGGTCATTTCTAAACATGTGACGAGTCTGGGCTAAAACCATTTAACCGCGAGCGTTATTTTTTTGAGAAATAATGATGACAGCTTTCTCCAAAATTTCAAGTCAAAAAGTAGTAAGTATTTATTGTATACAAAAAAAAACTTAAATGTAATTCACGGTGCCTCGGTTAGTTCAAAGAGTCTTATGGCATTATGAGTGGGGTCATCCATCACTCGACAAAGCAACCTACGTACGGAATGTGCATAATTTTAAACCAGACCAAGAACAGGAGAAACTACATTGTGCGGTTCCAAGCATTCCAGTGTAATGATAATTCTTGAAGTTAATTCACGCTCTCTAAAAGGAAGTCATGAATATGAATAATTCAACAAAATATATAAGTATTCTTAAAACGCAAATTAATTCACAATCCACTGCCCTGTCTCCTGAGGCTAAAATCGAGAATACACGTTACTAAGAAGTGTCTGATAATTGACCCATTTCGAACCTTTTTCAGTCCCTTTGAAATAGCCATGTCGAACGCAACCCTCGTCTAATAAATATTCTGTCGCAGAATTTTTCATATGTATTTACGCGTGGGATTAAGGCTTGACAACTAGCCTATTAGGCCTTTTTCATAAATGCCAGTTTTGGCCGAAACGCGGCTTTTGGCCTGCGGAGTGCGGACATATGGAGTACTATTCTGAAACTGTGCTACCTCGATTTCAATCAATCTATCCTTTTTTTTGTTTAACAATGTATTCATTAAGTAAATAACACTTTATTTTACTTTAAAAAGAACGTATTAAAATTGTTTAAGTACAATGCAGAGACAGGTAGGTACATAAGCGAACTATAGGTAATTAATTATTCGGTTTAAAAAATCTGCTAATTAATTCTTACGTCAAACATTCTAATGTCCTACCTATCTTATCCTAATATTCTAATGTACCATATATTGAAGTAAGATCGTACGTGATTTAATTAACTTTTTCTATATGATTGGGTCTATACGGAATTGGTAGAGTAACGAGAACATCGTGTTTACGAGCATCGAAATTGAAAACACTCTGCCTACAACCTACCCACAACTCACATATGTAATGGATAAGGAAGCCTAAAAAAACACTATTTACATCGATATAATATAATATAGGCGCTCTGGCCGAAACCGGCCAGGAACTTCATCATCCCATCACGTCCACATCGAGCCTACAACTCTACACTTACCAACACAATAATAATCTAATCCTGTAAACTATTCGCCATCAGAATACGGCCTCTCATCTATCTCGCGCGCGACGTAAATCCACGGAGGTGCGATTCGGAAATTGGGAATATCCGCCACCACGAGAGCTGTTTGTCGCCGTGGCCACGTCCCGATCGGCCTCGCTCCGACACCCTCGTCACGTCTGGTTATTAGCTTACAGCTAGTTAGCGGTAGATAACAGTAAGTAGGTGGAGGTTACTCAAGTTTCACCGTTGGTTGGTGAAATCTGATAGAAATTGTATCCTAGAGGTCTCTATACTGGGTGAAATTAATGACGTGATACAAAATACTGATCTCAGCTCTGTTTATAAAGGTAATGGTTAATCACCTACTGAGTATTATTATTTTATAGAATCGATTAAATATTTGCGTGTTATATAGGAGGTGTGAGGCATATTCCCCATACCTTTCCTACTATTACTACAACAGCCTATTTACGGCCCACTGCTGGGCACAGGCCTCCTCTCATCATGAGAGGGTTGAGCTATAGTCCCCACGCGGGCCCAGTGCGGATTGGGGACTTCACACACATCCTTGAATTACTTCGCAGATGCGTGCAGGTTTCCTCACGATGTTTTCCTTCACCGAAAAGCTCATGGTAAATTCAAATTGAATTTCGCACGTAAGTAAACTTAAAGGTGCGAGCCGGAATCGAACCCCCAACCCTCTGCATGAGAGGCGGTAGGTCGAACCACTAGGCCACCACGGCTTTTTTCTATGTTCTATTAGTAACTAGAAATTAAATAAATTGTAATTTTAAATACAACACAAGTCTATTCGGTATGTACGTTTCTTTAAGCATCAATATGCTTATGCCAATGCAAAAAGTTCATTAGGTAATGTAAATTTAAATATTCATTGAGTTGTAGATAACTTTACACTTAGTTACCTACCGAGTGTAGAACACACGGTAAACTGATCTAATAAATATAAAAGTCATAGGAAAACTTCAATCTTTATCTTGTCGAATACATGCGATTGCATAATACCTAATCTGTGTAAGAGTAGTGGAAAAAATCTCATGACAAGAAAATAATTTCGACCAGCCATATTTCTCACGACATCACAAACAAAAAATCGTACGTCCGTCGCTTGAAGTCCAGCCGAATTCATACTACCACACCAAAGGCTGTTGATCTTTTGTAATCACTAAGTAATTCTACTTGAAACAAAGCTATTGCAAAAACATGCAACCCTTGAAGGATCAAACGGTTTCTTTGGAAGTTCGAGGGCGGCTCGCGTTACCGGCAACAGATCGCCACTCGACAGCAGTAGTCGAGGGCCCTTCAACTAAACACCGGTGTATTCCCAGGATTAGGATCGGATACTTAGTCTTGTTCGCGAGGTGAAAACAAAATGGAACATTTCGTTTCATTTATAACACCACTAACTCGCGACCGCACTGGGCCCGCTTGGGGACTATAGCCCAAACCCTCTCGTGATGAGAGGCCTGTGCCCAGCAGTGGGACGCAAATAAGCTGTAGTAGTAGTAGTAACCCGCGACCTGTGCGTAAAATTTCAAAAGAAGCTTTGACCCTTTTGGAATTGATTTCTGTGTTAAAAACTAATGATATAAAATCAATTACTGTATTGTCGAAATGAAGAATTTGAAATTGAAAAAAAAACATCAAACTTCGTTTCGATGTGAATGAAAGACGAACACATTAAAACTGTTGATGTGCTAACTATTAGGTAGGTAATTTTGAGCACATCGTCAGTTCATGACATTATAATATTTCGTACGTTCAAGGATGTGTGTGAAATCCGCACTGGGCCTGCGCGGGTACTATAGCCGAAACCCTGTCATGTTAACAGATAGAAGGCCTAGCAGTTGGACGTAGGTAAATATGTAACTATAAGCTGTTGTGGATAAACAATGCATAAAATCCGTAATGCCTTTTAAGATATATCTTTTGCACAGCAGTAGGTTCATTAAGCAAAAAACTACCTACAAAAAACAAATATAGTATGAAGTATCGATGTACTCAAAAATGGGAATTAACGTGTGCATAGTCCCTTTCGACATTTACGCAAATCGGCAGTTTTTTCCAGCTGCAAACTGTACAACTAGGTACTCCGTTAGTATCATTAATCTGGCTGACTTCTGAATCGCCAGGGCGGGCCCTTGACCAAGCCTTTTTGTCTTGCCCTAAAAAATCCGTTCCGCTAGTTTGTTTTGGTTGTGACAGTGGCTTTTTGTGAAGCTTGGGACATTTTGCAAGTTCGCTTGTGCATGATTAATTTAGTTGACAGTTTTTATTTGTGAACGCACCACATGTGTCGTCTAGACGTACTTTATAGTATTTAAATTGCATTATTTTGCTCATGAAAAATATTATATTAATGTAACTATGTCAAAGTGAATATAAAAATAACTATGCCAAAGTCCTATACAGAGACTAATTATGTGTATACCGACCAGAGTCATTTTCATCATCATTTCAGCCTAGAGACATTGACTTTTGAAAAGAGTCTTGCCCTAAGCTGGGGGTTACTATATTTTACCCACACATGTGAAACGTCTCCCAGTGTCACTCTCCGAGATGAATATTCGGGAAAACGTCAGATAAACCTCAAAATTCCATCAGTTATTAAAACGAAAGTAATCCAAATAATTAAATTTCGATTTATAGAAGAACTAAACGTAAACGTACGTATGGGCATCACAACGACGCTTCACTCGATCGGTGTCCAAAATTAATTAAGGGCATCCGATTCCCAGGTCCAATGAAAGGTCACCAATTAAGCCCCCTGATTATATTCGAAGCCTTCTTTTGTCCCATTGATTGGCTTCGGACCTCAGATAAAATTGGAATATGGGACGCAAATGCTGTGCCAGCGTTCATTCATAAAACGCTTCGGTGTCGAAAATTGTCTTTGGTTCATTTAGTACCTACAACATAAAATCACGCGTTTTTCCCACAGGGTAGGCATACCATACCATTCCAGCACTTCCGTTTAACTTTTAATCCGTTCCGCATGCATGAGCATAGAGCATAACGGCTAGAGTACTTACTTTGACCCTTTAGTTAAGTAGTTATATTGTCCAAATTCTGAACTTGATCAATCATACAAGAACATTCACCTCGGTCTTTCTCTTCCAACAACTGCATTAACATTTTCTATACATATAACAACAGCCTCTGCCCCTCATATCCTTTCCATATGACTTTTTAATACTTTTTATAGCTCCGCATTTTACAGGCCAGTTTTATTCGTTTTTTTTTTACTATTTTACGGACCAGCATTTTGTATTACGAAGACAAGCAGTAATAAATCGCCTATCATGGCAGCATATCGACAGTTGTCGAAACTAAATTAATCGTTCCACGCATTCTGGGCCTGTCTAGCCGATGGAATTTTTTCAAGAACTACAGAGAGATCTTTTATTTGGATTATTCTGATTTATATATCTAGGTTACGTAGGAAATCGATGTAAATATATTGTGAAGGTACATCAAGTTCACATGTTATCCGAGATGTAATAACAGAGAGCTTTACGCAAATACGCTTGAAATGTATAGAATATTAATTAAAAGTGTCTGAAGAGAAGTCCTTCAAACTTCCAAGTTTAAAGCGGGCTATTAAACGAGTTATGTTCAGTACTGCTATCGCTTAATAAGCTGCTTTTTTCTCAAAATGTCGGCAAATCAGGATAAATGTCTACGACGACTAAATGTTACGACGTTACGACGAATGTGGACGAATAAATGTCTTTCTTCTTCTTCTTCTTCATATTCGCATTAACACACAGAATATTTTAGAAAAAGACAACATACTCGTACGTGTATGCTTATGACTAAGTCTCCTTTTGAAATTTGCAGACTTAATATTCCATAGATGAAAAACATATTTCAGTTTTTAAAAAGCCGATTTTTGTATCAAATAAATCTTATGAAATCCTATATTTAAAAAAAAGTTTAATCACTTTTCTAGTACCTAGGTATAGGAATTTGTACTGTATTTAAAAATAAGAAATATGAAATTTATTTAAGTAACGTCATTGTTGTTATATAAGAAGTATTTTATTTTAATTGATGATGATGATTTTGTGTTAAAATTGTTCATCATCATCATCATCATTTCAGCCAAAAGACGTCCACTGCTGGACATAGGCCTCCCCCAAGGCTCGCCAATCAGACCGGTCCTGTGCTGTTAAAATTGTTCGAAGAGTCATTTTCTTCGAACAATATAAAAGCCGTTACTTATATAAAGTTCTTGAGCATCGCCCTCCGTAACTACTTATAATATCAGAACACAACTCGAAACTAAAAGTACAATTAAACCAGTAATAACGAAAACATTTTCATGTCCACGATTTCATTTTTTTCCCGACTAATAGGTACTACAAAGCCCGTGAAAACAAGGGACATCAAAAGCATATTTACAAATAATAATCCACGAAATTACGTTTTTTCCGTGCACGGTAGGTACTTTCCTGACAACTTTTAGCCTATTACAATTAATATTTAAGTAGGAGATGACTCGAAATTCCGAACAGCAAAAATAATATTAAAATGTTAAATTTTAATCACAACTTCGACCGCCCTTGGGTATCGTTCGTCTTCCAAGTTACGTAGGAGGTATTACATAAGTTACCTACATATAAAGTTGTATGTATACTTAATAAACACGAGGCACGATAATCTAGTGGCTGTATTAATATGGTTTTCTTGTAACGGATTTTGTTCAGGGGAAGTTTCACTCCGTACTTCACAATCGATTTACCGTCAGATACTCCAAATATACGGACTGCAGTTTTCCGTAGTAAGTTTCAGATTTCGATATATTTTCATCGATCAAGGTATACTGTCGTGACTGACCAATAATATTTTTAGTAGATATACTTATAGGTCCATACGAATAAATTACAGTCTTGGTAGCCTAGTGGTTCCACCTACCGCCTCTCATGCAGAGGGTCGGGGGTTCTAATCCGGCTCGCACCTCTTAAATTATTTAAGTGTGTAATTCAATTTGAATTTACCACTGAGATTTTCGGTGAAGGAACACGTCGTGAGGAAACCTGTACACATCTGCGAAGTAATTCAAGGATGTGTGTGAAGTCCCCAATCCGCACTGGGCCCGCGTGGGCTCTCTGTTGATAGGAGGCTGTCGTGTGTCTGGTGGTGGTGGATACGAATAAATAATATTTTAAGCATACATCTTCAGCCTTCCTCAACAATTTTGGTGTAGGTCTTGCCAGCTAACTTCTGGGTGTCATCTCTCCATTTCATCCGAGGACTGCCCCGCTGTCTTTCTTGTCCCCGTGGTCTCCATTCTAAGAGTTCTGAGCCAGGAATCCGTGTAACGGGCCACGTGTTGCCACACTGCCACTGGTTTCATTCAATAGTCTACTGCAAATAGGCACACCGATAAAAAGGGCACGTACCTACGCTCAAACTTGAAAACGTTTCAAACAACGCATACACGTTGATAACTCGAATAAAACTACCGTCACGTACAAACTACGCCCGCGAAGTTAGCAACCGAAATTATCAAATTCTAAATTATTCACCAACTATATGTTTCGGTATCGCTAAGTTCGCTAACTTATGCCATTACTGTCTTAGGTAAATTAGGAATGGTCGGGACAGGGAGAGTTTTTGCGCGCGGTCAGACATGCAGTAACTCTGTGGGCACATCGGGTCGACAGAATTGTTGCCGCAGAATACAGTGTTTGGGAAATGATCTAACTATAGGTACTTACTATGATGCTAAATCCTTCCTACTTTGACCGACTAAGGCGAAATCAAAGGCTCCGTCTTATTACGACTTAAAAGGAAGCGCAGTAAGTTATAGACATGTTACGGTTATTCCAATCGGACTCTTTAAAGAAGGATATAGAAAAAAACACACGCTGTGCACCCGAGGAGCGGGTTCGACTGCTTCGAAGGTGTTACTGAGGTTAATATTTCTCTCTCTAACTCATTAAGTATGTTCAGTCAGTATCTGCGTCTGAATCTGCACTAGGATTCTAAACGTATGTAAAAAAATATGTTTCCTAGAGTATTGTCTACAGAGTATTTACGGACACTTAAGAGTCCAACAAGTATCTTACTGTATTCCCATGTTACACTGTTCCCATCGAGCCGCCAGCACTGAAACTTTGCCAGCCCTCGCCACTTGACAACTACGTACAAAATCGGGCATTAAGATACCGCTATCTCTCTCCCACCATCGACTAGAGCGGCACGGGGGTTATCTAATCGTGAGTTATGTTGTTGGGCTGTTAATCAAAGGGTTACAGTTTAAACCATGGTTAAACGTTGTGTATCTCAGTCGCACCTAGATTTTTCGGAACTGTTACCTACGGGTTTATGAATCATTCGCTTCAACGATTTTTGGAACATGTGTTTATAAGAATTACAATTATTAATTGCCATGTTTTTTTTTTATATGTCACTACATATAGTATCTAGTCAAATATAATGAAAATAGCCGAATACTGCTGACAAGCCCGCCTGAAAAATCCTAGTTCACCTTAGAATCTAGAATCCCCGGAAATATAGGCCAAATATCTTGTGTAATTTCGGGAAATCTTTTCTCAGTGCTACCCCACATTCCTTAAGGAACCTACATGCCAAATTTCAGCTTTCTACGACTAGCAGTTTCAAATGTGCGTTGTCTATTAGTCACTTTTTAGTTTTACATATATTTTTGATTTACAGACCTTAGTATCAAAACAGATTTCTCCCCTATCAGAGCTCCCATCTCCCAAAACGTTAAAATTCAGGGCATTTAACTCCGATACACACTGCGGACGAGAAAGTCGCAAGTTAGTTAATTATGTAAATTGTGGCGTGTTCCCTGAAATATGGGCCGGATTCACTCAACCCGCCCGCGCAGAGATCCCAACACGCTCACTAGGACTTCGAGCTTATTTATTAAACAAAATAGGTAAAATCAAGAAAACTGTAGAGAATATTCGAATGGCATAATACTACACACCAATACACTAATCCGTAAGCCGTGGTGGCCTAGTGGTTCGACCTACAACCCGGGTCGGGTGGTAGGTCGAACCGAGGCTAAGTTTACTTATGTGCGAAATTCAATTTGAATTTACCACTGACCTTTTCGGTGAAGGAAAACATCGTAAGGAAACCTGCATGCATCTGCGAAGTAATTCCAAGATGTGTGTGAAGTCCCCAATCCGCAGTGGGCCCGCGTGGGGACTATAGCCCAAACCCTCTCGTGACGAGGGGAGGCCTGTGCACAGCAGTGGGACGCAAATAGGCTGTAGTAGTAATACACTAATTGTGCAGAATCCATTCCTAAAGTACCTAACTCTGTCTGTTGTTACCTCTTCACGCTCCAACCGGACCAAGTTAGATGAAATTTGGTATGGAGATAGGATACTTTTATCCCGATATTTTTACGAGAACGAGTTTCCTACATGTTTCAAACAGTTTTTCAATAATTCTATAAATATAGTCATCCGTATTATTAGGTATTGTATAGTATCATCGGGTATGCAAATTCTAAGTCTACGCGAGACGAAGTCACTGGCAACTGCTAGTAATTGATATGAATCCCAAAGATCAAGGTCTTCAACACTTGGAGTGCACTTTAGGGCTAGAAAAAAAATTGCTAAGTTTTATAAAAATGCTCGCAAACTAATCGAAATGTAAAGGGTCTAATAGTGTAAAGAGTGAAAAGTGTGCCCTCTCTGAGGGCCAGGATAATTCGGGACCTGACTTATGGCCAAGGACGTCTGGATATCTTATTTGAATAAAATCGGTTTAAATTTTGATGGCCCCGAAATTACGCTCTAACTGCTTTTTATGAATATTCCCGGATATAATGTCTATTTCCTCAAAGTTCAAACTCGTTATTTCTATGGAATAAATTAACTGTGCCGTGATAAAATCTTCCTTTCGTTTATTCTATTTCCAAAAAAATATAGTTTTCCATTAATCAGGAAAAGTTCCTACTGTATATTTGTTTTTCTTAAAGAAATAATGCATATTATTATTATACATGCGAAAGTAACTCTGTCTGTCTGTCTGTCTGTCTGCTACCTCTTCACACTTCAGCTGCTGTATTGTTTTGGATGAAATTTGGTATGGAGATAGTTGGAGTCCCGGGAAAAGACATAGGCTACTTTTTATCCTGAAATAAAACATAGTTCCCGCGGGAACGCGATGACCGAATTCCACGCGGACGAAGTCGCGGGCAGAAGCTAGTTATTTAATAACTTCCTAGTGCTGCTAATATCACAAGTATCGCCACATCTGTCTGTTCGCGATAAACTCAAAAAATAATGAACTGCATCAAAATCCGTCCAGTTTTTGAGTTTAACGCAAACAGACAGGCGGACAGATAGACAGACGCGAATACCGAATTCCACGCGGGCGAAGTCGCGAGCAGAAGCTAGTTTAAGTATAAATTACACTTTGAAATAAACTTATACCTAAGTACCTCTATTTTCCTTAGTAAACGAACTCTTTTGCATCAGGGTTTATAATCTACATAAACTTTCACTTTTACTATATGAAAAGAATGCGATTAAATAAGAGCACTTTAAAAGGTTGTACATAAGCTGTTTGTTAGCCATTCGTCTAAAACACAAGATACGAGAGTATGCCTCGGTAGTTGTCCGTTCAAAGGCCATAAATCCATGAACTTTTAACGTGCAATTTCCTACTACAAGATACACGATCTGGGAGCGGAATAAAGACCCGGTGCCTTTTAAACCGTGGCTTTTAATTTTTAGATCGATAGAACTTGTAGAGGTATAAATAATTGCTCCTGCGATTCGGTGTGTGAAACTGTTGTAAAATACTTACTCGTATATTATGTCCTTTAAAGCCTTCAATGTACTCAGTAAAATGTAGTTGTTTTGTTGAATTAAAAGCATCTACGGCATCGAGGGCTACGGCGTAGCATTGCTACGTCGTGAACTGCTACGAGTCAAGATTTCCTTAGAATGAGTATTCTCTATTTTTCCGCCATCAGATGGCATCACCGAGCCATTCATCAGTTCTAATAGCTGTCAAAATGTATGGAACATCATGTTTAATATAAGATTAAAAGAAACTTACATCTTTACGAACAAAATTCAGAACTGAAATAAACTCATAATTCAACCGTCGTCATTTTGTCAGCATAGAAAACATACTATACACTAATATCTTAAAAATACGCACTTTCAACTGTTCAGAGTAGAATTAAATATTGCGAGAATAACATAACTTGCAGTAATTTTGAGATAGAAGTGATCTTAACAAGAACTTTTATATGCAACGTGTTTATAATTTACAGGGATATAAAAAGAACAAAGGTTACCTTCATCCAGAACGTTTGTCAGGGCACCAAAACATTTACATTAACGTGTGCAAAAGCGCCGACAAAAACTAATAAAAACTAGATATTTGCATCAAAAAAAATTATTTTTAGTAACATATTTTCAAGATTCAAAATACGGTGCAAGGTCCCTAAGGGTGAGCCCATTAGGGAGAGTGGCACTCGGAATATGAGTAAAGGTGGTGCATTAATCATCCGTACGATTTATAGGGGCAGCTTTTTATAGCAAACTGCCGATGTGCTCGAATAACCGTCTAGGAAAACACCTTGAACAATAAAATTTCCTTTCGAAAGGTAGTTTAAAAACCGTCTTAACAGTTAACCTGCCGCCAAATAGCAACGCTCACACTGTTGTGTTCCGGTAAGAGGTTAAGGCAGCCGGTGAAATTACAGGCCTACCGCATTCCATATTAGGCCTTTATAGGGTAGTCAACGCATTCGAGATCTATGTTTTCTTAATAACAAATCATAAGATTTCGGTGTCCATGGGCCGCAGCGACCGCTTACTATCAGGTGGCCTGTGTGCTAGTTATCCTATTATATTACATAAAAAAACAATGCTATTCCTTTCCGAGTCTACCTCCGAGCTCCATCACCAGATCAGCTCAATATAGTACCATTTATCATACTATCTTCAAATACTCGCCAAATTTCATCATGATATAGGTAACTAGAAATGGGTGAAATTTGGAGGCCGTGATCGACTGAATGGCAATGGAAGTAGTAACTAATAACTGGAACTACTTATCTCTGACCAAATTTTGTGCCAGAGGCGCGAGGGTGAGAAGCATAAATAGCTTGTATCTCTCTATATCCAACTTTATAAAAGAGAGATAAAGCCAAAACATGCCTCGGATAAAAGCATTCAGGTCAAAGAAAACGACGTTCGGGTTCACGTCTTTAAACTAATTTTTTATTGTTTCTAAATTGACACTTCTCCGCTCTAGATGTACTTATTACCTCCATGGGCAAGCCTTATATCGCGTGCGGGCCACAATTAAGCGACACTCCGCTTTGCGGACTGCCAGCGAAGAATAATTAACCCATATCCCGTCTCGGAGTGCACATGTGAGAGATTAGACGCGTGGATTCGTTGCCATGCGGCCAGGTTTACCATGTCTAAATAATACTAAGGATGGGTTGATTCAAGAACAGTTGACGGACTCCTGGTCGTTAAATATGGCCACCGACCTGTCATTCCATGCAGAAATGTAATTTTTTCCCATGGTAAAATATTTAACGTTGACGTTAGCGGGCGATTTGAATCAACCCGAACGTAAGTATAAATACCACATACACATGGCAGCTTAATATGTCCCACTGCTACGCACAGACCACTCGTCATGAGAGGGTTTGGCGCCATAGTCGCTTTTTTTAACCGTCGAGGTTTCCTAACGGTATTTTCGATGGCCAAAAAGCTCAATGGAAAATTTTAATTAAATTTCACCAACAGCTCAGGGGAGAACGTCGACATATTGTTGAATTGGCAGGAAGTAGTACAAAATTATTTACATCCATCCATTTTTACCCGATAAACCTGCCGCCAAACAGATGGCCATGCCAAACAGCAGTGCGATCAGTGTTGCACTCCGGTCCTTTAACCTCTGGCAGCTGAAATCACTACCATTTGGCATTCAATCCTAGTCCTCAACTTTTGAAATCTTCTGATACCTTTTATCCATGCATCAGTGACCTTTACTATCAGGCGATGTCATAAGAAAAACTATACTCAACTGCAATGAAAACGGGTCACTTTGTGTGGAAAATCATATACAAAAAGACCCGTTTTCATTGCTGTTGAGTGTATGTCAGTTAATATTTTATTTATCAACCAAAAAAAACACAAATTCCTGGTTTTTGGCAACCCTACTAGCAATACAACAGTTTATACGCTACAAATACGATGTGGAGCGCTGAAAAGTGTCTCGCAGAATTAGAAACTTACTCAGTAACGAAAGTTCTTGTTCACTAGATATAACTATGTATTTGCATGACTATCGTTCATGCTAAACGCGAATTTAAGACTACATCCTACATCGCTCAGAATGCCTTTTAAACTTAAAGTGTCTTGTAGAATTAGAAACAAATAGATACCTAATGATATGATTTAATATCCAGGAACTGTGTACCGTGCATTGCAGTTTGTGGTATACCTATTGCGTGTGCATTCGTTTTAGCAAACTGCATTATTTTTAAAACGTACCCTGTCCGGGCGCCCCCAATGATGGGCCAGTCATGTAATTATTTTAGTAGTTCATGCTTCTGCTATAGAGTCACTGCTTCATACTAAGTAAATGCAAATGGGACAGGGACTGTGTTAAGAAACAACTCATTTGTAAATGCAACGGGCTATTGTAATCAAACTGGTTTATTTGAAAACAATACCTCTAAATAGCGAAGTTGTGTGCTTAAGGAAGTCAAGCTGGACTTGCATGCCATTCAATTTGTCCGTGTTGCACTGCGAGTTAATCCCGATATGTTGGCGCCACATTTGACCGCATGAGCGGTGTCGGCATCACGCGCCGCCTCTTAATGACGCCTGTGATCAAGAGATATTAAGGATGGCGCTTGGTGCTTAAGCGAGTGAGCCCGTATATTGCTGTCAAGCCTAACACTTGTTCGTACAATCGGACAAAAAAATTACAATTCATATTTTAGAGACGACACATGTGCAAAGGCGAAGTTATGTGTAATATACCTGTAGTATGTACAATGCTCTTTTTTTAAAATGGCGCTTGTCTCGGGTATGATACCCCTTTTTAGGGTTCCGAAGTCCACAAGGAACCCTTATAGTTTCGCCATGTCCGTCCGTCCGTCCGTCCGTCCGTCCGTCCGTCTGTCCGCACTATTGCTCGGAGATGCTTAGGTCTAGAGAGCTGTAATTTGGCATGAATATGCATATTAGTTACGCTGACAAAGTGGTACAATAAAATTTTGAAATATATTTTTTTATAGGGTACCTCCCCTACTCGTAAAGTGGGGATGTATTTTTTTTTTCTTGCGTACCCCATGGTGCGGCATATCGTTGAATAGGTCTTAAAAAAATATTGTGGGTTTGTTAAAACCATTTTTTGATTAAGTGATGCGTTTGTGAAATATTAAGCTTTAAAGTGCTATTTTTTGTTAGAGTCACGTGTCCCCCCCCCCCCCTGCCAGCTAAATGGTGGTATTTGGATGGCTGAAAAAAATCACGGTTGTGGCATATATAACGTAGTTGAAAGGAAAACTATCAGAGCTAAGTAGGCTGTACAAACTTACGAGTAATAGTCGACCAACTTATAATGATGATTTTTCTCGAGCGGCAGGGGCGTCGGGCGGGCACGTCATACCACAGGCTAGCTAGATGCTAATAAGTCTTAGAAAGGTACTGTGGGCATCCTCAACTTCGGAACCCTATAATTTGCGCGTGGCCCGACACGCACTTGGCCGGTTTTTTAATAGAAAACCCTGCCCTGAGAGAAGTAAGTCTTTGAGGCATCTTAGCTTTTTATTGTAGGTAGGTACTCCTTTTTATTCTAAGTAGTCCTACTGTCCAAAGAGATGGTTCGAAAATCTCAGTCAGTATTTGAGCAATGATTTGGACTAACTAAGATATTAGTTTCAGTACTGCTGAAAGTTTATAATCGTATGATTAACATCTAACATTATAAAGAGTGAATGTGCTACTACTAGTTGTAGGGCCTGGTGCTAGGTCCGTCCGGGGTGGTACCACTTTCTTTCCTCGCTAACCTGCCACCAAATAGCAGTGCTCGCACTGTTGTGTTTCGGTAGGGGGTTAAGGCAGCCGGTGAAATTTCTGGCACAGAGGCATTCCATCTTAGGCCTCAGGGTAGGCAACGCATTCGAGATCTTATGGTTTCTTAGTGGGGGATCATAGGATTTCGGTGTACATGGGCCGCAGTGACCACTTACCATCAGGTGGGCTGTGCACTCGTTTGCCTATGCCGCTGATATAAAAAAAAAAATTAGCCACCCGCTCCCCCTCTTAACTTAACGTAGGCTTTAATTTGCTGCGAGCGGCGTGTTTACGCCATGCGCGGCTGCACCGTGTCATATACGGGAAAGAATCAACTGGAACATTTTATATTTAACCTACATTCTGGCTCATTTCATGCAGTACGTATTGTACTGTGTAGAAGCCGTGGTGGCCTAGTGGTTCGACCTACCGCCTCCCATGCAGAGGGTCGGGGGTTCGATTCCGGCTCGCACCTCTAAGTTTACCACTGAGCTTTTCGGTGAAGGAAAACATCGTGAAGAAACCTGCACGCATCTGCGAAGTAATTCAAAGATGTGTGTGAAGTCCCCAATCCGACCTGGGCCCGCGTGGGGACTATAGCCCAAACCCTCTCGTGATGAGAGGAGGCCTGTGCCCAGCAGTGGGACGCAAATAGGCTGTAGTAGTAGTAGTAGTATTGTACTCTGTGGACTGAATCCGTAAATGGGTTTGAAATTAGGGCTATCGCTATTGCGTATGAATTCAGTTCGATACATTCTGTAAAGTGACATTGATCTGTATCGCCTTGGAAATTAAAATGTTATGATGTCAAAGTGGAAACTTATTACAGCAACATATTTTTTTGTATTTCAACATTTTTTTTATCCCTATACATATAATGAACTAGCTTTTGCCCACGACTTCGCGGTTATGCGTTGTTCCAGGATAAAAATTACCCTATGTTCTTTCCCGGGATTTCAATTAAAGTATCTCCAAACCAACTTTCATCCAAATCGGTCCAGCGGTTGATGCGTGAAAATGTAACGGACAGAGATACATACAGAGATGCTTTTGCATTTATAATATTAGTATGGATTAATATTGGCAACATAACGTATGCAGCTACAATCTACATAGGACGACATAGGCAGCACGTAAAAACAAAACGCATTTCACGAGACTCAATTATTCAAACAAAAAGTCATCTAGGCGTACGCGAACAGGCTGCATTTGTCAAGTGGCGTGCAGCCGGGCTCCAACATAAAGTCAACAACATAACTGTGTTTTATGTTGTGCGTCTCATCACGATAATGGACGCTTCAATCCAGTGCAGTCCGCGACCGCGTCGCTGAGCTCCGTGTATGGAAAAAATATATCGAAATATTGCTCGTTTTAGCTATGCACATTTTGTACGCTGATTGACTGGTTTTATATTTCATCCATCGGATCGAACGGAACTGTTTGTATTGCGACTTAAACCGAGTGAAACACTCCACTGATTGACAGTGATAGTTTTAAGTTTAGCTTTATGTTAGGTGTCAGAGATAAGTTTTTCGTTTCAAAAGAGTCATTGACATAAAATCAGTTAACTCATCTGGAATTTCCTATCGTTTTTTTTTATCGAAAATGGAATAAGCGAGCGAAGTACTCTAGCGTTCTTATTTTAGAGAACAGCAGAAAGGTTTTAGCTCAGCAGTCAGGTGTCAGCTGCCAGTGTCAATAAGTTGCGTGCGACATTATCGCGCTCTCGCGAGATGCGGACCGACAGCGAGATATCTGGAGCACTGGATCATGGTGATATCACCTTAATATACATATGAACTCGTCAGAGCTCTTATCAGGATCTTTCATTATTACGGGAAACGATTGTGGGCGGGAACTATGAACAAACTTGAAACTACTATACTAACTTTAATTTTGCAAAAAAACTTCTTCTAAAACAAACAAATAATCAGACTGTCGTTTAACTGCCTTTACGTTACATATCATTAATTAACACTCTTAAATTAACTAAGAAAATAATCAGCGATTCGTCGTCGGCTTGGCGCGTTCGCGGTCTAGTTTCAAAAGTGACAGAAACAAGATGGCCGCCCCGCTGCCATAGCTACGACGCTCCGCCAGTGACAATTCACTCTTCTAAAAAATTGTGTTGCCTGTTCAAGGCGCCGTCACGGCCAGACTGACTATCGACCGTCCGCGGGCGTATAACACTTCGCAGTCCTATAACATCATACAACGAATGACCTATAATCACCTGCTCGTCCACCCTGACAAACATTTCCTACATATGACGAGCATCACGTTCAGGTACTCAACTTCACCATTCATCATCCGATCCAACACTTCTGTCTACAACCATTCAAAGGACAAATGCTTCCCTCCAACCAGCCGCATCGACATGGCCCGAAAGACATAAGTTCCTTGAAGGCTGGCATGCATAAAGTAGTCAGCAGAGACTGTGCATCCCTTCAACCAACCACTTGGATATGGCCCGGACGACACAGTCCCTGGTGCGATAAAACCACAACTGCTTTTGGACGTACGAGTGCATCCCTTCAACCAACCAAAAGGGTATGGCCCGGACGACACTATCCTCCTTACTCAATCATAACAAAAACACGAAACTTCAGAATCAGACAGTGCATCCCTTCAACCAAACACTATGGCCCGGACGACACTGTCTTCAACTCAACCAAAAACATAGACAGAACTTCCACACGAGACAGTGCATCCCTCCAACCAAACACTATGGCCCGGACGACACTGTCTTTTCTTCAAGTCATCGCTACAAGATAGGGATAAAATTACAGACACAATGAGCGTTATACTCGTAGTAACATAACTAACCTTACGGATGAAGTTTGTGGCATTGATAATACACGTGACAATAACGCTTCCATGTTGCTAAGTAATCTCGCAGTATTATTCTCATTTGTCTTACTTTCATCTTCTTGCTGATTAATCGATCCCACTTCTGATATGAACTCGTCAGAGCTCTTATCAGGATCTTTCATTATTACGGGAAACGATTGTGGGCGGGAACTATGAACAAACTTGAAACTACTATACTAACTTTAATTTTGCAAAAAAACTTCTTCTAAAACAAACAAATAATCAGACTGTCGTTTAACTGCCTTTACGTTACATATCATTAATTAACACTCTTAAATTAACTAAGAAAATAATCAGCGATTCGTCGTCGGCTTGGCGCGTTCGCGGTCTAGTTTCAAAAGTGACAGAAACAAGATGGCCGCCCCGCTGCCATAGCTACGACGCTCCGCCAGTGACAATTCACTCTTCTAAAAAATTGTGTTGCCTGTTCAAGGCGCCGTCATACATAAACATATCGTTGTCACGCCTATTTGAGTAAATAATCCGAGCGATATAGTATAAGTAGTTTCATATAGAAATAACTTTCTATAGAAAGTTATTTCTATATGAAAGAAACGACTATAGTCGTTTTGGTAAATAAAAATACAGTTAAGTAACACAAACATTGAACAATTTCATCGGTTTAAAACTCATTATTCTTCTGTCGTAACACTCGGACAGCACAAATAACACCCATAAAGCGACAATAAATAACCCATGCACACAACTTTCACGTTTTAACAGTCGAAAAAATGTTAAAAGAGGTAAATTACTACGCTCGGGCGCAATTGTAAGTTGACACGTGCGTCGCGTGCTAAAACGCAGTTCGAATGTCCTCGGGGGTTAATTAAACGATTTTGATAAACAAAAACAGGCCTTCCCGATGTTTTCGGCACTTGGGCTCGAAGGTATTTCGATGCTAGAATTTTTACCAGCCAGTAATACGTCGAGGAAGTCGGCTTGATTAGCCTTATCGACGGGGTTATTACGAAACGAGCGACAACTCGACTCGATTCATAATTAACACGCACGAACGCTTACTTCCCTTTAATGTGTTTATTAGTAAAAATTGGTCATGAACTCCATGACTACAAACATACAATTCAAATTATCTTTAAAAAACACGGAATTTTGAAGTCGTGAAATTTTGAAGTAATTTAGAAATGTCAGCAATTACCACAGATAGCAGATTACTTCACGAACAGGGGAGCCAAACGGGGCATTACCCAGCACTTACTTTTCCTAAACACTGACAGCACTTGTCATTGCTAACGACTTCGCGTGCCGAACGATACTTGGAAGCTAACACAGCATTAATTAATTGAGAGCTCTCCTTTTATGACTTAAAGTTTGAGTTAATTGCGATTTGAACCGAAGGTACCCCACTCTGACGCGGAGTATAATTTAATGAGGAAGGCAAAAGTTGATCAGCGCAAAGATCACCAATTTTGAATAACGCAGGTAGTACATTATTATCTATACTAAAACTTAAATATGCTATATTGGCCCAAAACAATAACGATCCTCACCATTATTATTTCAAATACATTTTAAAACGGTAAAATTAAGTTATAAATAAGAGGGTTTACTGTGAAGGGTTTTGCAGGGTTTACTTCAGGACAACAAATAAAAGATCTTGCCTCTTTCACAATCGTTTTATTCGAGTTATTTTTCCTTTCCCGCCAAAACGAGTCTAAACATTAGTTCCAATAAAATCCACTATGGCGCCACTGGCGCTGTCAAAATCATAAAGAGTTTTTATAACAAGCAAATATCAAAATTAAACATAAAAATACATTAACTATTAATTAAATTATTGTAAGAGCACGTATATTAAATAACGTAATATTTTATATGGCTAAATAAAATTTCTGAGGATTACTGAATGAAAACATGAATTATCGCTCTATGGTTGAATAAAACATTAAGTATGGATTGCAACAGTTCTCATAGGAACTCGAAAGTTTTAGTATTATGGAAGTAATATCTTTTGAAAACTTTCCATTGCATTTTCCATGCATTTCAATGTAATCTTATCATTTGAATGCCTAACCAACAAATATAAAATGAGACATTCAACCATAGAATGATAACTTCTATTTTAATTCAGTAATATTGAGAAATTAATAAAAACAGCGAAACATTTGACAGCTATATGCGACGTTGCCAACTTTCGGGATAAACCCTCTTAACTTAACTTAACCGTGAGTGGTATTTTCGCGAATTTTGCTCTGCGCAGTCTATATATCTAATAATATCTATATTAACAAAATATTTACAAAAAAACTATAAGAAAAACTCTCCTTCTAAAAGATCGTTTTGCGACATGGTGCCCATAACGCTGATTTAAATATGATTAGATACAGCATGTAAAGACGTGAAAATATAGAATTTATGGAAGCATGTTTTCACGTGTCCAACAAACTACAACATCAAATAGGTAGTTTCGGATTGACGAAAGGACAAAAACAATAGATCTATTAAAACTCAAAGCCAATTATCAACTCCATTGAATCGTGAGACATCGCAGCATCTTGCTTATGTACCTTGCGATCGTCACGTTGCATATTTTTATATATAATACGCTTACCAATTCGACAAAAAAACTCAAGTTATTGTAACGGAGAAGAATTTGTGTATTTTTTATAGGGACAATTTTATTTATTCTAACTCTGTCTAGAAAATTCACGTCACTAATTCACAACCTGATATCTAAAGAATTCTTCACATCTCATCAAAAAAGAAACCACCTACTTACACTTACGACTTACGTCGCGGCGTGGGCGCCAGGTGTTGCACCGTCTGCCTCGTCGCCATCGCTCCATTACGCCATCTATTACCGTAAGGAAAATGATGCGTCTGGCAACCCAGCAAACGAGCATAACACACATGATCGTTCATCGGTTTGACTTTAGCTTTAAGATTGGAACAGAATACGTAGGTAACGTTAATACTGATATTATATGAACAGACAACGCACTTTCTTAGTGGTGGATAAAAGCAAAAAACTTTTAACGAATAAGAAACAATTATAAAATTTAACTGCCTTTGTTTCTGAATAGGGGAACGAAGTTTATAGCTACTTCTTTATATTATCTAGAACAAACTGTGGTGCTAAGTTGGCACTGATATTATTTATTAAAAAATCTTAAGTAACGTTTCGAGACTCCCAAAAGATTGTTCTGCTGTTGTAACAGTAGCTGTATTTATTAATTTAGTGGTATAATAAGTTGGTCAAAGGCTAGAGCTTCAAGTTAGGCTTTCAGGTAAACGAAACTCCTAATTAAACTCGTCTAACATGACGCACTCGAACAATCTTTCGCTGCTCCTATTAGCAAATTTAATTATTTATTTAAACTTTATTGCACATTAGTAAGAACTAATACAAAAGGCGAACTTAATGCCATAAGGCATTCTCTACCAGTTAAACCTTTGGGCAAAACAGACATTGTAGTGGTGTGATTTAATAAATGTATTAAACGTAAATTTAATTAAGTCATGGAATGGCGAGTATGAGTGAAAAGTAATTTTAATTAATTGAAATATTAAAGTTCTCATGGTTCATTGAATGTTCACCATTAAAATATTTATAATATATACTAGCATCAATAATTATTACTCGTATTATCAGGAATTGATACAATGTCCGCTACATAACACTTTTAATATGTAATGGTAAAATATTCACTTAACCGTTTTTGAACTTAAGTAAAAGGTGAACATGAACTCGTATAAAGTATTTCGCGTCTGAATATAGGTTTTCAACATTACACAAGTACAAAAAACTATGTTCGGCGATATGTAATAACCGACATTAGTAGCTATCAACACCCACCCAACCTAAAAATGTATTGGTCATTGACATACAAACGGAACAATTAATGACATTTAGATGACACATATTTTTCCTTGTTAAAACTAGAATAGTTACCAATCAGGACGTAATCGACGATCAAAACGACTTATTACATTTATTGGAGAAAAACTTTAGTTAGTTTGTTTAATAATATTTTGCAGTTTTATTTATTTAAACATGTTCCATGTCCAGCAAAATCATCGGACGTCTGAAATACTCGTCATTAAGTTCGCTTAATTAAATAGATTATTCGTTCAAATTCGCGTTCTTTCGTTATTCGTTCAAATTCGCTCAATGTGAAATACGATGCCCCTAAGCACTATTAACATTAACTGGCAAATGTCGGTTAGATCTCCCTGGCCATAGTAATGACACGGAATAATCAAGCGCCGTGGTTCAATAGCGTTCCGATCTAAGTTTTAATACTTTTAATCCATTCGGTAGGTATCGACTCCCGTAAATTAGTAAATGGCGCCCACCTTAACTCATTATCCTAAAGGTAGCGAGCGTAAATTTGAACAACAGTTCCTTTATTGAATCTTAAGCTTCCGAAAACAATGTTTATTTACCGTATGACGGTTAGGCAGCCAAAATAACATTGAACCTTGATTTTAAGACGCCGTGTGGAGAGCAGGGCCTGGGTGAAATTGGGCGGAGTGAATTTATGCCGAACTTATTAATGCTGCTTGAATTTTGTGAACTTGGTAATTTTAATCGATGGCGCGGAAAGCCAACGTTTATATTAGCTTAGCAAGACCAATAAAATACAGCTTGGTTTACGTTAATTCGTGAAACAAAAGTTACGAACACTAAAAAACAGTGCGGATGTGCTGACTTCGGTGCTCCACCTTGTGCTCCACAGATAACAAAATCCCCTTTTTTCCCAAATTTCAAACTATGTCTAAGAATTAAAAAAAAAACCGTTTGGTTAGGCTTAAAAAGTCCAAACCAAATCCATTTTTAATAACATGTACAAGGTAAAGTGGTTTTCGTCAGAACTACTTATATATAACACAGTCAATTTGAGTCTAAAGCCCGATGGAGCATCGCCATACGTTTGCCAATTTAACGAACATCTGCAATCCGGATCGTGTTTTATGCATATCTGAAACATGTCTGTATTTTGCGTGAACAAGGCCGCCGGCCATGGTCGTTAAACTCGTCAGGGGCCAGGGTTGCCAGTTCCAAAAATGGAAAAACGGGTAGGTAAACCTCATCTAAGTTTCTTGTAAACATTAAATTGCATGACCTGAAGCGAGGGGAACATACCCGCCTATTGACTTCGAACTCGATATCCTTAGATTGTAAATAATGTATTAGTGTATCTGTAATATTAAAGTTCTTACTTGAAATAAGTAAGGCAACAAGAAACATTTGTTTCATGCAAATACGAGGCAATGCAATCAAGCGCATGGCATAAAGGCTGCATAAAACCTAGATGAAGTTAAGACAGACGCTTGGTGCAATTTCATTTGCAACAATGAACTTCATAGCGTATCGTCATAATTCAAGCAAGATGGAGAATATCTATCAAATACGAGAAATATAAAAAAATGGGTTTGACCTATACCGCCTCTCATGCAGAGGGTTCGAATCCGGCTGACATCGTTGATATTATTTATGTGCGAAATTCACTTTGAATTTACGACTGAGCTTTTCGGTGAAGGAAAACACCGTGAGGAAACCTGCGCGCAAGTACTAATTCAAAGATGTGCGCGAAGTCCTCAATCCGCACTGGGCCCGCGTGGGGACTATAACCCAAACCCTCTAGTGATGAGAGGAGGCCTTTGCCCAGCAGTGGGCCGTAAATAGGCTGTGTGGTGGTGGTGGACGGGAAAATCTTTAAGATACAAGACAGCAACAAAATAGTTTTCAGAATTACTAAAATTCAAGCTTCCACAAAAAGGGGTACTTGTAACTAGGCATGAGTGTGTAATAAATACTATTAATTATGCAGATAGATAAAATATTGGAATGAATCATTTCATTGCCCCATACTCAATAAAACTTATATGCATAGGGAATACACATAACTCTCCTCGTCTTGCAGTCTGGCGTACCTAGTCCTTTCGTAGACTGCTACATAATTCATTGGCCTATTTTCAGCTCCTGGTTTATATCTTTACAAGAACTGCACTAGATTTATCTGATTTATTACTAGATTTTGCTGGCATTGGTCTTTACCCAACATTACCAAGATAAAGTTAAACTTATTCGTTAAATTTCGTAAAAGGTACTAATTTGTTATTCTTGTTTTACTATACCGAAGTGAGTAATTATAATAAACCACACGAGGCAATATTAAATTCAACTCCAACCACCGCAGTGTTCTCGTGCATTTTCCTAGATAGAAATTATAAATACTTATATCTTCTATCTAACAGATAACACACGAGTAACGCGATTAAGGCTTTCACAGACATGATGAAAAGCCAGACAAACTTTAAAAACTAAATCTACCATGTTCGTACCGTAATAATAACGAACTGCAGAGAACTGCCTTATCTGAGAAACAACAATTATCGGGCGCATAATTTAATTTAAAACTTGGGGAGTTCCGCAACAAAGGAACCCGTCAGCAATAAATAAAATTATTTCGTGGGTAGCAAAAAAAGGTAGAAAGAAGGTTAAACCGGGATTCCAACTGCTGTTTACTACCCGCGTCAAAACATTGCAGTGGGACTTCTTGTTTATCGCGCTTTATCCGTTGCACGCCGCAACTTTCCTCGAGTGCAGAGATTTAACTTGCGTTCGCGTTGTGTTTACTTCTGGTGAAACCGCCTTATAAGATGGTCCTATTACACATTATTACTCGTCACTGTTTATCAAGTAAGTAGATACCGCAAAAACGGTAACAATTAAGTATCTCGATTTTGTCTATTAATAAGTAATGTCTTTAATGCTTACTTAGGCATAAAAATAGGTAGGAAGCACGTATCTGATATGTAACTGCCCCTCAAATCCACCTTATATCGAAGTTAAGCGTATCTTCCTAAGCTCCAACTTTCTTAATGTATTTTTCATACAACCCAACATGAATTCTCCCCGTGCGTTTATCTCAAAAGCTTTTTCAGCCCAATTAGGGTCCGTAGTTACAAAATAGTGACACAAGCCTTTAACAATTTAGAATGTAAGTGCACCACGTTGGCCGTAAGCGACAAAAGGCGCAATTAATACTAAACAAGCGCACAACGGAACGGCGGTAAGTAAAGTCCGCGTCCATTAGCAGCTCAGTAAAAACGCTTTTAAACTCCACACAAACTGCGAAACAATTTCGCTGCAATCCCGCTGAGCGACGTGTTAACGCGTCTGATTTAACACTATTTTTCCACGACGCAAAATAGGAAATACCCTGAGCATCTCTAACGCCTCGCGTGGAGCCAATAAAAATTTATTCGATCTGGATCAGGGTTGGAGTAAAGCAACAATGCACGTACCATGAACGTTCGAGCTCGGTTTTACTTATAACTTAAGTTTAAACGAGTTGTTATTATGTTATTGTTGTTGTCCATATTAGAATAAGTGGGACAGGGACATTAACTTCTCAACAACCTCAGTTTTTTATGATATTAAAGGCAGACGAAAAAGACTAACAAGGAGACTGTACTTAATAGCGCAGCGTAGGTATTTTCATTCCATAGGTACCATTAAAACGAAAAATTTCGCATATGTCAACTTGCATACAAATCCTTTGAGTTCATCGTGTAAAAATCTAAACTGCCGACAACATTCAAATTTTAAAAATATAGGAATCTGAATTGTGTAACGAGCAAACTATTTCATTTTAAACTACACATGCGTCGCTTTTATTCACGTATTATTAAATCAGGACTTTAATTAATTGCATTGAAACCAATTTAGTAGACAATGGACATACAGAGAGTCCTCTCCGCGCAGTCGTCTGAATGATCGCGAATTGTTATAAAGCAATCAAATCCACGATGCATAGGAGCAGTAACTCGAAACACATAATAGAAACAGTTATTGGCATTGGCAAGGCAACATTGTTCCATTGATTCAATAAATGGTTTCGCGGTATAAACATAATATGCTTTTTATATATTTTGCTTGCAAAAGTAGTGTGAAGAAAGATCGATTTTTTTACCGTAACCGCGTAAAACTTGAAATGTGTCGTGGTCTTGCGTGTCTATTATCATTCTTTTAGTCATTTTGTTTTCATAGTCCATTACCGAATTGCCGTTCATAATTTGCTCGGTACATCCAAATAGATAGTAGCATTATATCGTTTTTATTTATTGATGTGGCGCCTACCTATGTTTCGGGGTAATAACTTGCTAAATGCGGACCGTTACTTAGAAAAAGCCTGGCAAGGGTTCATCATTTTACGAAAATAAAATAAAGATCGATAGCATCGGGCGTTGGCGAGTTCACAATTCACAACGATATTCCATTACTGGGGTTGGAACCTGAATATCAAATGAGAGTTGACCCTCATATCTCGCCAGTAACTCGGCTATCACATATATGGATGATATGCTACTCTTTTTACTGTTGACTCGTTTGCAAGTCTCAGATTGACGTGAGCGAGGTTTCAATTTCCAATGCTGAGTGAGGTTGATTGAATTATCATAATGTCACACTATACTTTTCTTTTTACTTTAACTAATTATTATTTTTGGATCATATTTTCAACCCGGTGGTTAAAGAAATCTGCGGGAATGAGGTAAATGGATAGGTAATGCTTCAATTGGCAAAGACTGAATAGAGCCAATTGCAGTGAATTTCTCTATGACGTGACGCGTGTTTCGAGAGCACGGTTCGTGGTTGCCGCACGGTTTTCCGCAAATCCGGCTAAACTGAATAGCTAACGTTCCCTCACAGACCCCGTGACTTATCTGTTGGCACACCTATCTAACCGGCGTGCGCAATTCCCGGGATCAACAGGGTGCATGCGTTGGTATTGTTACGTCAAAATGCATAAACGCGCGAAGATAATGACATATTAAAGTAAAATTCTGAACTTATCAAGCGTTATAGGCCTAACCGAGCGAATGAACTCAGTTAATATAGTGTGAGACAGAAGCAAGCAATCCAGTCCGAATTGTGGCATTCTCAATTCCATCTTGGCCCAGCCGCGGTCCTTTAATCAAACAACTGCTGACAAATCATCTGAGAAACTGGTTAACCAAGTAATTAAGAAACAAATCGACTGTTTGCCGAGACAAAAGCTACTTCCTAATGCTAATTCCGACCCAAGTTAATGGCAAGTGATTTATCAGTATCGGCATCTTAGTATTTATCCCGGAGTGGTGGCGATACTAATCCCGGATCAAGGACGCAGGTGCGGGACCCAAGCTGGCTGGAGCCGATCATTTTGCTCAACACTTTGTAAATGAATCTGGCTCACTCTACGAGGAGTAGAGGTTGGGCTTTCACTTTGGCATGTACAAACCGTTGACTGATCGGAATTAGACCCATTTGCAAGACCATTGTGTGAACAGATAAACGAAGTCAAACACAATTTCTTCCGGAAACAGAAGATGCACATATTATTATTATAATACTTGACTGCTGGGCAACTGAGCTTAGCTAAAAATTTGTTTTCCCAGATATGACACCTAGCTAGTTTTTTCGCACCCGTAAACCCCTATATTCTATATTTCTCGTTTGTATAAAGAAATATACAAGATGAGTTCATGTACTTTTAGTGCAGGACTTGAATACAGAAGCTGCAGTCGAAGGTCCAAAGAAAACAGACTTATTGCGTCATTACGTATTTGTAGGCAAGACCGTATTTAATATTAGGTTTGTAACAATAATAAGTAAATTTATCAAAAGAGAAAACCTATCTTTTAGTGAACGACATGACTTTCTTCGCATCTAACGAATAGCGGTTAAAATTCAAGAGGTCGGCGAGGCGTTGCCGACGCGCGGGCAGATTGATAAATGCGCGGAAGCACTCTGCGCCTAATTAATGGGGTGTGGCACGCACACCGCATGCCATTGCAGTATCTGCAATCCTTGCTAACTGCGATGCCATACCGTACCATATACCATACCATAACGGTGAGATATGTACGATGCTAGATTGCTCGCTCGGGCTGCTCGCGCCACAACCGTGTGCATTTTATCGATCTTACAAAATAAAAGGTTAAATGGTTTGGAGCAATGAAACACATGACAGGAAACAAATTTATTTTGGTTACTGGATGTGGGGTGGGAGGGACGAGGTTGTTAGTAATTCACAATCAGGAAACGGGGAAACGTGCAGGGAAAGGAATCTGAAAAAGGAGAAGATCATTATAATTACATGGAATGAACAAAGGAAGGAAGGATAAAACAGGGTCGAGATCAGTACAGCAAGTGCATTTTAAATACGCGGTCATAAATAATAAAGTTAAAACAATCAAGCACGGAAACACCGCATCCCTTGATACCTCGAGCATTAAAACGGAAAGCAATTTCGCGCGGAGAACACTTGTACAAGGCCCCCATTCCGTTCGGCCGGACAGCAGGGCGATTCATTTCCCTGATGGCCACCCATTAAACCGGTCAAGATGGATAGATAACAATCCAGCAATTACACTATAAACACAATGAAAACCGAATGTTTTCACTAATTGAAAAAGCCACACGTAGATCGATTCATTTAAGAGCACTATATGAAATGAAAGTCTGACTATGGCATGGCGTGCGTGACATGCTCGCTGATATATTAACTCCATTGACTTTACGAGGGCAGGTGACGTTTATTAATCGAGCAGGTCACCTTAAAGCTCACGTTTGTATGTGGATTAATCGAATAGTTTAACGCGGTATATTAAGCAATGAGGGAGGAGCCCCAAAGTTTTGATTGACGTTAAAGGCAAAGTGTCAGTGAAATATGAAGTGTTAAAGGCTTATCCTCATTAGAATCGATTATGACCTATTTCTTTTATCCCAAGTTTAAGGGGAGTCCTTTGACCAGAAGTGGACGTCTTTTGGCTGAAATGATGCAGATTTTGATGTAATGAGAGTAAAACACTATGTGCAAAATTTTACGTAATTTAAAAAGGTAGGTAGCTGATTCTTGTTCCGGACTCCGGAGTAGTGATGAACGAACGATTTAAGGCCTCTCTACCGACCGAGTGAGTAAAACTTAAACGATAATGAAGGAATTAGCGAGTCCGCGTCACTTGGCAAAGAATCCTAATCATAATAACTCAAGATCGTATCGCGCGGAGCAGGCGACGAACAAAAGGCGGCGGAGCAACAATGGCGCCCAACGCGGGGCCGAGAGGCGCGCTAACAAATTACCAACCCGCAGATAACTAAGCAATATTAAATCATAGTAATTTGTGGTTGCAAGACGCAGCCCCTTTTCCAACGAGTTATCTTTCTAGGCGCCGGAATACCGAGGCATTATTGTTACTCCGCTTCAACAGTGATAAGCGAATCGAGATAGGGATCATAAATTAACTCCGTTGAATTCGTTTCCTAGAACTAATTAGTACAAATGGCGCATTATTTAATCATTTAACTTCATTACTATCTTGCTGAATTGTGGTCGTCGAATTGCTTACTGCTATATAAAATAACATAGTACGTTAAAGATGATAGTTGGCAACTCGGCGTGAAACTGCAATTTCGCCGGTCATAAAACAGGCAGCCAGCTTCTGCCAGGCTGTTGCAATCGCATCTTTTCACTCGGTTCCTTCGGAGGTGCATTAGCAATTCTAACCATCGCAATAGTTGCTCGGAAATTGTAATACTTAGTCTTAATAAAGCCATTCGTAACGTAGAATATCCGGAACAGGCGTGAGCGGGGCGCCTGCGACTTGCCCGAGGCGGAGCTCCTCGCACAAGCTGAATTTACGACATAGCTTTATTCACATAAACGCCATGCTAGCCTAGACGTTGGCCTATTAGCGTTCGCTTTATTGTTTTTTTAACAAATCTTTAATTAAAGGGAACATATGCAATGTTATGGCGTTGGAGTCTGCCAAAGATAATGATTTTAAGATTTTTAAGCAACACAAATACTAAAGTCCCTACGGAATTCGCAGTATGAAATGAACAGCAGCATCAGGATATAGCTAATTAATGAACGGACACCGGACACTATAATCCTGGAACGGTTTCTATAAATTTTCAGAATATTTCCCGGCGGACAATGAATACTGTGCCAGTAGGCCCGTGCCATGTGCAATCTTTTAACATATTTTAAAAGCGAACGCCCGTGCCAAAATATTTTAATTCGGCACTTAGTAACGTGGCTTGAATGTGTACGGTGCCTCATGAAATTGTGCGAAAATGGCAACGTGTGCAGTCCATGTAGAGCATTAAATTAAGCCTTTCTGCGGACGGCTTTAAGTGAGGTATATTTTTGTAAGCGTTTCATAAACGGACCGCTCTCAACCCTGTATATTTATGCAAAATGCATTAGCGGTATTACCAGAGTGGTGCCGACCGACACACCGCCGACGCCGCATTGGGAATATAATCCATCTCTAAATATTGGAAAAGGCAATATGTATGTATAGCCGTAGCCGTTATCTCAATTAAAATGTCCTGTAACTGTAAGCATTTTAATGTGTCCATCTACGTAATCAAAACAATGTGCTTAGAGATGTTATTCAAACTCTTTATATGTGTAAAATCTAACGTACAAATAATACTCCCAGCGACATCTAACGGGTGGCGGTCGAACTTCTATGTTCACTCAGTTGTTTCAGCTAGCTGGCGCTTTACCAGTTTTTGCAACGGCTAAGAGCGCCCCCTATCATTCCAGACCGTCGACAGTTATAACAAGCGCCACCTAGCGGGAAGGTCGCCATCCGCGTACATTCCATGGTAAACCTGAACCTGCGCTTGGATGTTGTGGTGCCGTGTTAGTTGTCAGACGATTCTATAGATGGCGTGACGGTACAAAACATGATGGAAATATGGATGTGTATAGTCAGAACAGAACATCGGGAGACAGTTAGGAAAGGTTATGTTATGTCGTGGTATATAAACGATTTCTATGTACTTACGGATTCGGTTTCGGGCTCCATTTTGGTTGGAACTGGAACTATTGTCTGAAAAGAATAAAGAGGTTTCATGTTACACAAACACAATTGATTCATTCGATGTGTATATGTAGGTATGTGAGTTACTAATATACCATATACCTAGTCATAATGGCGGTCTGAAGAATACTTTTATATATAAGAGTCAAAGTAACTAGTCTCGACGGTGTTTCTTCCCGCAGGGACTAGCTCGCACAACATTATAATATCAGGACAACTGAGATCGCTTTCGCTGCGTAGCATCATTGATCTTATTACTACTACTACTACTGCAGCCTATTTGCGTCCCACCGCTGGGCACAGGCCTCCTCTCATCACGAGAGGGTTTGGGTCCCCACGCGGGCCCAGTCCGGATTACTGCGGATTGAGGACTTTACACACATCTTTGAATTCACGATGTTTTCCTTCACCGAAAAGCTCTGTGGTAAATTCAAATTGATCTTATTATAAGTAAGGATTCACAATCAGCCGGAGAAAAATGGCCCCGTCAAAACGGGTGCCCGAACAGCTCGGGCACCCGTTTGGCCTACGTTATAAAGAGGCGTTATTAGCATATTGGAACGTATTTTCTAATGTCAGTTTGCTCCATATATTTTGACATATTCTGTTAGGCACTGTTTGTTCATATGTTGGTCAATGCGTAGGATATAGAATAACAATCGCTCTAGGGGCCCTTACCCACGGCGACTTTTTTTAGCGATGCTGCCGCGCTACTCATATCGCTATCCTTTTTTAATTTTAAAGAGTAAGAGCCCTAATGATGTGTTATATAGGTACAGTCGCCATCAGATATCAATCAATCAATCAATAATTTCTTTCGGATAAAAAAAAAACATAAAAATCACCATTTACTAATACAATTTCATCATCTCCAGATACATATATCTGACCGAACAAGGTGATCATAAATATCTGCACACGACCGTATTGTCAAGACGTTAGAGTGCATGATAATGTATGGTCACCCTTGTTTGTTCAGATATAAATAAATAAATATCTTGGGACATTTCACACATATTGACCTAACCCCAAACTAAGCAAAGCTTGTACAGTCGAGTACAAAGATATGTATACGCCTGGAAGTTACAAAATTATGTATCCATTTAAGTTTGTAGCCATATTTGGTTACAATAATATATACCCATTAAACGTGACAGTACCGAGTTTACGCCCAATGTTCTAAATGATGGCCATGAAGCTGGCCACCCCATTTTTTCTACCGACAAAAGGCATCGCTAAATCGTTAGTTCATCGTTGGTTCACGTTAGTTCATATAGTTAAATCGTTAGGATCACATGACTTCATGGTTTTTTTTCAAAATCTTTGTGGGGCGAGCCAGATTCACGATAGCCACCCCATTCAAAAAATGTCCAAATTTTTTTCACTATATAGCTAGATAATCGTTAGTTCACGTAAGTTCACCATAAAATATCGTTAGGACCACATCGCAACATTTTTTTTTTAATTTTTGAAGTGTGGTGGCTGAGTTCACGGTAGCCACCCCACAGTCGCTATCTCAAAATAAAAATTACACGCGGTTTAGGCATCGTTAGTTCACGATAGTTCAGCCATCAGAAAGGTTAGGACCACATTAGATTAGCCAGAAAAAATTAAAACATAAATCTCTATCAGGAACAAATTTACCGCCATACGAAATGAAACCTTATTGCCACACTTTAAGGTTTACTTTCGTATGGCAACGAATTGCCAAATATTTGTGGGGCTGGCCAGCTTCACGCTAGCCACCCCATTCAACAAATGTCCAATTTTTTTTCACTATATAGCTAGATAATCGTTAGTTCACGTAAGTTCAACATAAAATATCGTTAGGACCACTCGCAACATTTTTTTTTTAATTTTTGAAGTGTGGTGGCTGAGTTCACGCTAGCCACCCCACAGTCGGTATCTCAAAATAAAAATTACACGTGGTTTAGGCATCGTTAGTTCACGATAGTTCAGCCATCAGAAAGGTTAGGACCACATTAGATTAGCCAGAAAAAATTTAAACATAAATCTCTATCATGAACAAATGTACTGCCATACGAAATGAAACCTAATTGTCACAACTTAAGATTCAATTTCGTATGGCAACGGATTGCCCATTCTATCCGGCCCATAGGAATATTTCACCTAATTGACACTTGTCAATGACGGTTGGCTGACAATTTGACATATCTACGTCGTTGACTTTTTTGATTCACCGTTAAGTCAATAAGAACTTAATGATGACGAAATATGGCTGCATAACTACGATCCCGAAAAAAAGCGTCAATCGACCGTATGGTGCTGTGATGATGAGCCAACACCAACAAAATGTCGCCGTGCGCGAAACACGCAGAAACAAATGCTCGCCACGTTTTTTTTTTGTAAGACCGGTCATATGGCAAATGTGATGCTTCAGGATCAAAAAGTAGTTAATTCTGAGTAGTATGTGACAGTTTGTGGCCCCGCAGTATTAT
Source organism: Aethes cnicana (assembly GCA_963971205.1). NCBI lineage: Eukaryota > Metazoa > Arthropoda > Insecta > Lepidoptera > Tortricidae > Aethes > Aethes cnicana. The sequence goes on from OZ020285.1 coordinate 10,636,795, forward strand.
CAGCTTGGTGTGACAAGCGACTGAAGTCACAAATCCGGCACCTTCTTTGGCACCACGACAACGCCTCGCCAAACAAGGCCGCCAGAACACTTGTTTTTTTTTTAATAAAAAAATGTGTTTATCTTGACTCGCCCACCATATTTCCCTAATTTAGCACCTTACGAATTTAACTTGTTCCCCAAAATTAAAGAAAAAAATTAAAGGAAAGAGATCTGACTGCAAGGAAGATGCACTAGCTGCCTGGAATTTCTTGGAAACACTTATATATCTCTCTCCACTCTTTTCCAAATACCTCGGAAATGACTGGACAGAGATATTTTCCAAGTGTTTTAAACGCAAGGAACAGTGTATACATGCTCAGTACGAATACTTTGAAAAGATAGATATCAACAATAAAAAATAAATATAATTTTTGAGTAACTAGATTTTTTTGGCATAATCCTCGTACCTATTCACGCAGGCATGAACAGACAAAGGAAGACGGCAGTTGAATGGAGGTACGACTATGTACCTATGTACAGCATTTAGATCAAAAGAAAGAATCGAAAGTAACTCTGTCTGTCTGTCTGTCTGTCTGTTACCTCTTCACACTTCAACCGCTGGACCAATTTCGATGAAATTTGGTATGGAGATAGTTGGGGTCCCGCTTACGCGGCGAGCGTCTCGACACTCGACCCCTCGACCACCGGTCCGGGTAGGCAGACCGGTGGACCCGCGACCCTGCGCGATTGAATTTTGCTTTGTGTTTGATCTTATAGTATCAAATATCAATGTTACAAATTTAATGTATTTTACATCACCCTTGGCCATAAAGTGGGATTTTCTGCCCGCTACGCGGAGCGAAAATCTCACTTCTTGGCCAAGGCAAGACGTAAAACTTTGGACAAACCACGGGCGGTAATTCGTAAAGCCCCAGATCGCTTATTTATAGAAACCTGCGATCTGGGACATTTACGAATTCACCACCCTAGGTCTGTGTACTATTAATTTATTTCTTTGAATTTACTTAAATTTTTGTAATTGAGCCGGAATTTATTTTTATTTTATGTGACATGGTCCGACTGTGTTCGAAATAAATAAACCATTCATTCATTAAACATTTATCAGCGCTCGTCTTTAGCATAATGGAGGCCTTGGGCACATTACGAAAATGTAACTTAGGAGGGTCAATAGTACCTACATACCTACCTAAACACTCCCAACTGAGTTAGGTACGAGTTTAAGCATATGGTCGAAGTTATATTAATGCCTATCTGTACATACACTTTTTTTTTTATTATATACATATTATAAAACAAAGTCCCCTCGCGTCTGTCTGTATGCTCGTGGTAAACTGATTTCGTGGTTTTGAGGTAGTAGGACCTCGTGCAGGTTCGTCCGGATAGCTACCACGGTCTTACCCATTAATCCCCCTCCAAATAACAGTGTTTGCACTGTTGTGTTCCGGTCCGGAGGGTAAGACAGCCGGGGTAATTACATGGCAACGCATCTGCAGTTGCCATGGTGCTGCGGGTGTATGTAGGCGGTGGTGATCAGTGATCACTTACCACAGGTGACCCACCTGCTTGTTTGCCAGCCTCAGTCAGTAGTTAAAAAAAACTCCAAAACTACCCAATGGATTTTTAAACGGTTTTCACCAATTGACGTAGTATTTTATGGGAGAACTACAGGTGTACAACTAATTTGGCTTTTTGTGTAAGTTGTCCTAAATCTATACTATACTAGCTTCTGCCCGCGACTTCATTCGCGTATGCTCCAGCATTCCCGTTCCCGATGTTTTCCCGAGATAAAAAGATGTCTCAATCCAGATCTTTATGTATCCGTACGCTACCGTTATTCTGGCCGCGACCTCGTCCGCGAAGGATCCAGAATTCCTGTTACCGGTCTTTTTCCGGGACAAAAAGTATCCTATGTCTAATCCAGATCATTATCTATCTGTACGCCAAGTTTTATCTAAATCCGTCCAGCCGTTATGGCGTGAATGAGTAACAAACATCCAAACATCATCTCACAATTATAATATTAGTAGGATAGGATTTATCAGCGGGAAACAATGGACTTGGAGATTGGGAATTCGATTTTCGGTAATCAATTAAACAAAAAATATGAAGATATAACCCATTAAACTCTCGCGTGACGTCACACTTGGGTAGGTAAACTTTTTAATCAATTAATGTGGCGGGCTTCGTGGCATAAATTATAATTTCTTTAATTTACCTGTTGAAAAATGATCTCCTACGTGAAATTATCGCAAACTAGCTGACCCCGCAGACTTCGTACCGCCTGAGTTTTTTTTATAAACCTCACGGAGCCCGAGACCTTTCCAACGAATGCAAAACCGTGGAAATCGGTTCGTGCGTTCTGGAGTTATAGCGTCAGGAAGGAAAACCCGACTTATTTTTATATAGTAGAAGATATGGATTATTTGGCGATGAATGTGAACGCTTTGAGAGTATTTTTTTCCCAAACAAAACGGAACTGCTCTACATTGCCGCTTAGCTACTCGATATGATGATAGTTATTTATAATTAATAAAGTTAATGAGATTCAAGATTTAAAACTTTGTTTTGGCGCCGATCTTATAAAGTCGCCTTTGGCAGCTACCTATACCTCTGGACCTTAGTCAACAGCGGCGCCAACTGGTGAGCAAAGAAACGATAGACCCCATTGTTGCGACATGCATCGGGGTCAGGGGTCTTCAAAACCAGAAAAATATCCAAACAACGAGTGATAGTGATATATGGTGATAAACTTTGAACAACGAAATACTTATTTATTTGATTTTTTTCTTAGATAGTGTAATGTAGGTACCGCGACGTTGCTTGATATGTGTCATACCTATAGGTACTTAATAAATAATTATAGGTTAAAATCTGTAAGAATTAACTTTTGACACTTGAGTATTGACGTAGGTAATTAGTGAGGGGGCTAAGACGTTTGTCAAATTAAGCGATTATATATGAATTGCTCTTCATATAATAGTTTTTACTTTTTTATTAAATATTTTTAAAAGAACTACAAAGTTGTAATTTTTTTATTGTTGTAACCTTGTTGTGGCTTCCTTACTAAAAAACACTATTTGCTTTCCGATACCCGAATTCCCGTTTGAAAATATAAGTGTAAATATTCCATTTTGACCCCGCTCCTACTAGAGGAAACCTGGTTGCACACGGGCGCCACATGGGCTAGAGCCGCTCTGTTCAATGTCATATATATCATATGAGTGAGTGGTTAGCTAGCCAAGCAAGTATTTAACAGTGGCGGTTCTAGGGATCACCCTCCACCCCCCCCCCCCCCCCAATCTTAACATGACCCTACTACTACTACTACTACAGCCTATTTGCGTCCCACTGCTGGGCACAGGCCTCCTCTCATCACGAGAGGGTTTGGGCTATAGTCCCCACGCGGGCCCAGTGCGGATTGGGGACTTCACACACATCTTTGAATTACTTCGCAGATGCGTGCAGGTTTCCTCACGATGTTTTCCTTCACCGAAAAGCTCAGTGGTAAATTCAAATTGAATTTCGCACATAAGTAAACTCGAACCCCACTCCTCATCCCAAATCTTTGTCTGGGACCGCGCCTGGTATTAAAATTGCCCAATTTACGCAAATACGGCTTGATTCTTCTGGAAAATAAAGCACTGTTTTGGCACGTTTTTGGCGAGCGCACGTACTCAAAAAAGCACGCTAAACCGTGCTAAAATGCACGGACTGGCAACACTGCGCGGGAGTGTCTATACCCCGTTCGCGTTAAGAAAATAGTGACTCATCAGTGCAACTGCAGGGTAAGGGCGTATTCATAATGGAGAGAAATTAAACATTTTTTTCAAATCCTTAAATAAGTGTAATAGAAAAATAATAAAATATCAGTGATTTTACACATGTTATAAAATATTCATTATAATTAATAATTTTAAATGTCAATTTAAACTAATATTAGTATTTTTTAATGTCAACTTAAACGCTATATTAGTAGAGTAACACATTTCAACAAATGGTAAAAAAATAAATACTAAAATAAATAAAAATACAAAATTGTCTTAAAACTAAGTACTTAAATCGCTAATCACTATCGCCGGCACATTTGTCGAGTTCATCTAATTTATCGACCGTGGATAGTCGAGCTCTTTTTTTCACTGGTGATTTCAATATATTAGTTTCTTTTTGCTCTTTGATAATTTTATAAACAGTATTTTCGGACACACCGCATGCACTTGCAGTTTTAATTACTATGCTCTCCACAGTCTCATTTAAATCAGTCTTTTTGAAATACTTAAAAACATTGTAAATTACGCGTCTCTCTCCGCTATGTATAATTGATCCACTTTTATTTTTTTTAATGGGTGAGATATCCATTTTCCAAAAATTTTAAACAAGTAATACGCAAAATACACAACCGATCTCTTCGAAGGTCTGACTGCAACTGAGCACTGTGAACTCGCCTTACTAATTTCTAGCGTTCTAATTGGCTAGGGGGCGTGGCTTGGCCGGCAGTCGGTGATGAGTCACTATTTTCTTAACGCGAACAGGGTATAGCAGAGTAGATTTGCCCCCGCACAGCGGCAAGCCCCTCCCGCACCCTGACCCGCGCCCGCGCCACCGCTGGCTACGGAAACGGAAACATTGAGCCCGGACATTTTCGTTAGGCCCGTAGTTTCCACAGTGTACAGAACAAATATAGGTAGGTACATAAATACATATAAATGAATAACACACAAACACATCCATACTAATATTATAAATGCGAAAGTAACTGTGTCTTTGAAATTTGGCATAGAGAGATATAGTTGGGGTCCCGGGAAAGGACAAAGGCAATTTTTTATCGCGTTCCCCCCGCGGGAACTATGCCTTTTTCCGGGATAAAAGGTAGCCTATGTCCTTTCCCGGAACTCCAACTATCTCCATACCAAATTCCATCCAAATCGGTCCAGCGGTTCAAGCGTGAAGAGGTAACAGACAGACAGACAGAGTTACTTTCGCATTTATAATATTAATATGGACATGGATTAATATATTAATATGGATGTATAACATTTATTATTATGTACTAACTTCCATGTTAGTAGGTATATATTAGGGAATGCAAAAACCGGTGCAATCTGAAACCCGGGTAATACCCGACTTAGTGACTAGTTAAATTACATTCATAGATTAAAAAAACTAGTACTCAATCCGGGAATTAAACTAGCGGTTTAAAAAATAAATTGTACATATTGAAAAACTGCATTTTATTGATTTTAGTCATAATAATAGTTCATACCAACATTTACTTCTGAAGGCCTGCGAAATTAATATCTAAGCAGAAATAAAGCATTTTTCATTGTTATAAAACTAGCGTCTACCCGCGACTTCGCCCGCGTGGAATTCGGTTATCGCGTTCCCTCAGGAACTATGCGTTTTTCCGGGATAAAAAGTAGCTTATGTCCTTTCCCGGAACTCCAACTATCTCCACACCAAATTTCATTGAAATCGGTCCAGCGGTTGAAGTGTGAAGAGGTAACAGACAGAAAGACAGACAGAGTTACTTTCGCATTTATAATATTACTAGCTTCTACCCGCGACTCTGCCCGCGTGGAATCCGGTTATCGCGTTCCCGCAGGAACTATGGGTATTTCCGGGATAAAAAGTAGCCTATTTCCTTTCCCGGGACCCCAACTATCTCCGTGCGAAATTTCATTTCAATCGGTTCAGCGGTTGAAGTGTGAAGAGGTAACAGACAGACAGACAGAGTTACTTTCGCATACTGACTGATCGAAATGCTGTACATACATACCTCCATTCAACTGCCGTCTTCCTTTGTTTGTTCATGCCTGCGTGAATAGGTATAACTGACTCGATAAGCCACACCGTAGGTCTCATCGTCACTTTCCATCAGGCAAGATGGAGGTCAATCACCGAGCAGTTATGAATAAAAAAAAGTAAACGACGTAGATTGTCTAATTGTCAGCAAACCGTCACTGACAAGTGTTAATTTGGTGAAGATAGAATTGGCAATCTGTTGCCATACGAAAGTGAACCTTAACGTGTGGTAATAAGGTTTCATTGTGTATGGCAGTACATTTGTTCATGATAGAGATTTATATTTTAATTTTTTCTGGCTAATCTAATGTGGTCCTAACCTTTCTGATGGCTGAACTATCGTGAACTAACGATGCCTAAACCACGTGTAATTTTTATTTTGAGATAGCGACTGTGGGGTGGCTAGCGTGAACTCAGCCACCACACTTCAAAAATTAAAAAAAAAACGTTGCGAGTGGTCCTAACGATATTTTATGGTGAACTTACGTGAACTAACGATTATCTAGCTATATAGTGAAAAAAAATGGACATTTGTTGAATGGGGTGGCTAGCGTGAAGCTGGCCAGCCCCACAAATATTTGGCAAATCGTTGCATCATTAAGTTCTTATTGACTTAACGGTGAATCAAAAAAGTCAACGACGTAGATATGTCAAATTGTCAGCCAACCGTCATTGACAAGTGTCAATTAGGTGAAATATTCCTATGGGCCGGATAGAATGGGCAATCCGTTGCCATACGAAAGTAAACCTTAAAGTGAGGCAATAAGGTTTCATTTCGTATGGCGGTAAATTTGTTCCTGATAGAGATTTATGTTTGAATTTTTTCTGGCTAATCTAATGTGGTCCTAACCTTTCTGATGGCTGAACTATCGTGAACTAACGATGCCTAAACCGCGTGTAATTTTTATTTTGAGATAGCGACTGTGGGGTGGCTAGCGTGAACTCAAGCTAAGCGCTAGCGTGGAAAAAAAATGTTGCGATGTGGTCCTAACGATATTTTATGGTGAACTTACGTGAACTAACGATTATCTAGCTATATAGTGAAAAAAATTTGGACATTTTTTGAATGGGGTGGCTATCGTGAATCTGGCTCGCCCCACAAAGATTTTGAAAAAAATCCATGAAGTCATGTGATCCTAACGATTTAACTATGTGAACTAACGTGAACCAACGATGAACTAACGATTTAGCGATGCCTTTTGTCGGTAGAAAAAATGGGGTGGCCAGCTTCATGGCCATTTCTAAATGTATGTATCTGATGGCGACTATACGTAAATATATCAGATAAGTACAACGTAGGCATAGGCATGTCTAATTAAATAAATCATGGGTCGAGTTATATCTAGGGGTCAAATTCACATCGATAATTGCAAAATGACAAATAATTGTAGTAAATTAATTTGGGCTTGGCGGACCATAATATCGCTTTGATCTAAACCACGTGTAGAACCATCTGCCTGATCTTTTTACGATGCATGGTTGAGGGTTTCTTTTTTTATTTTACTGTCATCGTAAAGTCAAAATAACCTCAATATGGTTTGCCATCTTCCATCTCCGATTACGTCATGCTTGAGAGTGGATTCTTATTTAGAATTCCTATCCCTAGTCCGCTTCAGAATGCGTGAGTCACTGCGGAAATTCTCATCATAATTAAGACTATAAGGTCTATTTCCGACTATCTATTGCAGATTTTTATAGGTGATGGTTTATTTAACATTAGCTTCTGCCCGCGACTTCGCCCGCGTGGAACTCGGTTATCGCGTTCCCGCGGGAACTATGCGTTTTTCCGGGATAAGCCTATGTCCTTTCCCGGGACCTCAACTATCTCCATGCCAAATTTCATCTCAATCGGTCGAGCGGTTGAAGCGTGAAGAGGTAACAGACAGACAGACAGAGTTACTTTCGCATTTATAATATTATATGGATTTAACGAAATATCACATCGACAATTTGTCCGCTGCAACCTGTAATTCTAGAAGCTTACGTCCATCCATATTTTTTATTGTATTCTTTTGATACTTCTGCCTTTACATCTTTTTTTTAAATTCTACCGTATTGGACTTTTGCTGAACGCCAGAACAGTATTTCACGATTCAATTACATTAATAGGGATGACGACAGGGTGAAGAAATCGAAATTCTAATTAGTCCGTCAGTCAGGTAATAAAAAAATATTAGACACGTAGGTATTATTTGTTTTATCAAATTAACAAAGAATGACTAAGTTAAAATGCATTAAAGTTGGAGAGTGGGGGCTAAATACGTCACCGTTAGGTATAAATCGTACCTAACCGTGACGTCACGCGACATTTCAACTCAATATATCTCCGTATAAATTTGATTACGTGAAAAAAGAAACAATACGTGTCCAATACTTTTCAATAATCTTCCTGATAAAGTAGCTAACAAGACCATTTCTTCAAAGTCCATGAACTCAAATTAAAATCAGAGCTCGGTACGTTGCGCACGAATTCCTCATAGAGTGCTTAAAGATAATAATTAATTTACAAGATAACGCCAGCAGGCAGGGCCAGACATGTCAATGATCTCTTTACGGGGACATGGCACTGCTAGTTTGCATATCGTTTGATCTGTCAAAACGCTAAATGCACTGTTTTTGCTCGAGCGGTAACAAAAGGTTGAACGGGCATGGCTGTACTAAAATTAGAACATTTTTTGGAGAAATTGTCCGGCACCATGTTTGATCCAAAAATATAAAGCTTCATAATCTCCCGTTTACCTAAGTGCAGTCTAAGAGTTACCCTATAATATAAATTTCAGCTTTTTAACGTTCAAGAAGGCCGCTTGAAATGTTTTGAGAAGTCTATAATAAAATTATAGTGTTGTAAATGGTACTACGAGAACTGACAAGGCAAGGATTGATAAATGGTGATATATTATGTCATGTGTTCTTATATTCAAGGTGTAATTTAATGATGATGATAGTGGCCGACAACCACTACTAGAAGCTACGCATTTACTTCCTGCGACGATTGTAAGCAATCGATAATAAATACATAATATGCTTCGTTCGACAACTATAAGTAGAAAAATTGGCACAAAAATGCCAGGGAACATTGAAGATTAATTATTTTACTGATGTGTAAGTACCACACACAATACATTCTAAAGTTTTTGTACAAAGTATGGATTTTAACTATAATATTGGTAACTTAGATATAAAATCGGTTTCATCGTACAAATACGACGATATCTTAATTCCACTCGAAACGGGTTACTTTTACAGCTTTTATGGCGAGAACTTGGATGAAATATATTACTTTACTCAATATCAATAACAGCTTTCAAGATATATTAGTTTCTTACCAGGGGATCAATAAAGACGTCTGGTTACCTTGCCATTAAAATAAATACTTTTCGCTAAGATCCATAACAATTCAAGAGGGGGAAGGAGCACGATAAAGTTGGTATTTTCCCCGATGGAGTATCGGGGCCTTATTGTATTGATGAGCACAGCAGCGTTGGGTGTTTTGCTTCAATAATCTCTTTACTGAGTGAAATAAGGCTAGGGAGCTAGTTTAATAAGATAGTAACAAGCTAATTGGGTTATAACGCATTGTGAAGCGTTAGACCGGCGGTGCACAATGGGGGCATTTCGCTGTATTTTACACGGGGAGATTAAACCGCGCGGCTCGGGATATTGCGGCGTGCAAACCGTACTGAAAGACTGCACTTTTATTATAGTATAGAATTCTAACGTTTCCAACATTGTCGGAATGCCCTGTGGGACTGTGTTCTTTCATTCTGCGTGCAGTTTAGTTTCCTGACCTAGTTCGGGAGTTCTTGGTGCAATCTCCGTAGGCACAGCCGTGACTAGAATTTGTACTGCCAGTTTGCGGAACAATGCGACATTATTGTAGTATTAACGAATCAATGAATGAAAATGATTTTTCATAGATACTCTTTTATAAGTTAATTTAAAGAAAAATAACAGATTCTGATGTTGCTGCTCAGCGTTTTTCTTTCTATTGTTTCATGTGACCGCAAATAGTTAACCACAAAATTATTTCGACGGTCCCATAGACGTATTTTATATTGTATAACCGACAACACGGCAATATTGACTGATATTTCATTTTTTATTGACTATTAACTTCAAATAAATGCGGTATTTAACATATCAACAGTCTATTGAATTTATTTCTGCGGACGCAGATGCGTGATCCGTGTCGATTGACACATTTTGTGCCCGTTAATAAATTAACACGAGCATAAGGTGAGGATATGACAATGCGTGCACATTGGCATTATCCTTATTTCGAAATGGGAATATTGCAATGACAACATTACATTTAATTAAACTAGTGGAGAGAGTAACTTTAATTATAGTTATTTATTTAAAGTGGCATGAAAAGTTTCTGGATCGCGAATGTGGGACATTCGATATTCGTTACAGTTACCTCAATATATAAATTTAATTTGAAATTTTAATTGTTGTTCCCGACACATTCATAATAATGAACGTATCAATCAACACGTTCCGCTATTTCTAATTACATAAAGACAATAATTTTAACCAAGATGGAGTGACTACCTTGTAAAGGTCGCGGGGACGCGGTGGAAGCGAGTGGCACAGGACCGGTTTGAGTGGCGCGCCTATGTTTTACGTTTAGATTAGTGGTTGGAGACTGAAAAACAGCGTTATCGCTGAGTCTACCATCCTTTTCGCCACCATCTTTTTTGTAATTTCAACTGCTCGTTTCTTTATTTGTTTTTTTTTCTTTGGTGAATAAAATCTCTTATTATTATTATTATTATTATGTCCAGCAGTGGACGTCTATCGGCTGAAATGATGATGATGATGATGAAGAATAATTTTAACAACTGGGCACATGACCGGTCTGAGTGGCCTATGACTAGCAGTGGCCGTCTTTCGGCTGAATTACGACCCACTTCTATAAAGAAAAGTGCCTGTCGCTCTAACTAAAGAAAACTCCCTTTTTAGTGCACGGTAGTGTAACGCGACAAGCCATTATCCAACGTCTACCCGCAGGTTATGAAGCTCCGACTATCAGAGAATTCTCTAGAACAAACGGGCACTTTGTAAAATCCCGTAATTGATAGTCATGAGTTGGCGTCTATCTAATGAATAAAAACTTCGCTTAAGCAGATTTACGTCAGGTCTGGCGAGAACGAAGAACCGAACTACGAAGTCAGGAGCTAAGTTTGAAGACCGATGCAAGTACGTTCTTTGTCTGCTATGGGTGTAAGGCAAGGACTATGGTTCTCGTTAGCATAAGGAGGTATTTCACGTTTTTAAAGGTTCAACAAGTTAAAGACAAAACAATAATGAGTTAAGTCCTCTGAAGACACATTATACGACGTAATACATATTATTACCGGCTTTTCTACACTTCGCAATTTAGAATAATATCTAATGAAACTATTGAAACTGACTTTCTAGGCCATTCTCTTGAAATCACTTTAAACGAAACATTACATTAACTCACGGGATAATATCCAAATTGACAAACCGATGAATATCACAACAAATAATCACTGACTGAACAAACAAGCTCAACTTAATAATACATATCTAGACAGATATCGCACATGAAAATTTAGGAAGTAGCAGGAAACTTCCTGCTACTTCCTAAATTTAACTAACTAGGTAGTAAGTTAACTAACTAGGTAGGTAAGTAATTTGCAGATGATCTACCTACTGTTAAAATAATCAATCATAATTATGAATCATCATCATTTCAGCCGAAAGACGTCCACTGCTTGACACTATGTCTCCCCCAAGGCTCGCCACTCAGACCGGTTCTGTGCTACTCGCTTCCACCGGTTTCCCGCGACCTTTACGAGGTCGTCGCTCCATCTTGTTGGAGGCCTACCTACAGCTCGAAAAGCCAATTATAAATGTCACTGATTAAATAACTAAAATTATGAAGTCAGTAAAAACAAACCATTCTAACATGTAGCCATCAGTTTTCAGGGCGAAGGAAGGTTTAAGGCTGACGTTACACTGTACTACCTAATTAAGCTACTTACGTTGCTAAGGATCACCGTGATATCAGAGACAAGGTAATTATATCGACTGATAATCTCCTTACATTGCGGCGTGCATCGGAAAAGTATGTGAGCAAGGAGCGCTTAAAATTTTCATACAGGCTACCTAGGCAGCGACATCTATTATCGGATTTAACACTTATTTCGGGCTTACGCTGATATCTATGAAGGTTGTTAGTCTAGATTTACCTTGCCTTTGGTGATATCCATTAAAGAGAAAAAAAACTTACATTCGAGCACATAATTTAACTTTTGGGTACACAAATAGCACATAAAAAAACATAAATGGGCAATTTTCTTTAAAAAAATTACTGATAATCGGAGTGTACCACGAGGCACCTGAGATAGATTGCTTATCATACATGGGCGACGTCGTACGATTCTGGATATGGATGGATATCATTCACTTGTCTAGACGCTACAGACAACGTAGAACGTCAGCCGTGACCCTTGCATGTTACAGTGAACTGTACGAATAGGCATTCGATATTTGAAACTTTTATTTTAAACATGGCCTTTCTTTTGATCGCCAGATCTTGCTTGCCAGTGTCGTGTCGATGTTATAGTGTACACGCACAGAGATAACAGATACTATAGAGTACGGTTGTTCGTCCATTTGTATGGGAACCAGGCGTGTAACATTTTGCGTCGCTACGATGACGTCACGAGAGTAATTTAGTGATGGGCAACAAAAAATGCGCGACTCAGATTTAACAGCATCGATTGTCAAGCGGCTAAACGATTTAAGATCTTTAGCATTTTTAATCGATTTACATATCGATAAAAGACGACGGAAAAATGATAATTCGTTTCCACAGAATAATGCGAAATAGTTTTAAAATGTTTTAACACTTACCTACACTTATTATTGGCATCCGATTTACACATTCATGCAAAAAGCTGATTCGGTAACGGGGAAGTGGATCAAATTCAACTTGCAAGATTTGATTACAGACAGACAAACAAACATCGGGACATGTGAAACTAAATAAAAGCTTGTAATAACAATAGATAAATGAAATACTGATCGTGTAACTCCATTCATAGTAGTAGGTATTTCTGATAATACTAGCTGTTCACTTATTACCACGTTTTATAGCTACATTATAATATGCATTTTTATTATCATTTTTCTGTCTGATTTTAATCGATTATGAAATCGGCATTGAAATTAGCAGGTGCACATCACTATTGACAGAATAATGAGAAATCGGCCTGGAACGCGGTTGGTCGACGCCTCGAGAGTTGCCAAACTCAAAAACAAAATATAAAAGTAGTCAAGCCATTGACTACTTTTACATTGCTGGTTTTCAATATGCGCAAGTTTGGCGCAACAGATTAAAGCCGCAATGGAAAACGAGCATTGGACACAAGGCATTCGCTACTAATTTGGTAAAACTAATAAAGAGCTACAAAATAAATCGTTTTCACAAAAATAACAGATATTTCAAGACAGAAAGTACTTACCGATGATAGGTAACACCCTGATGACCAACTCTACCAACGCTGGTGTTGTTTGTACAGTTAATTACGGCACACTTAGTCATTTTCTTTTTTTGATGTGACGTTGCTCGCGTAAGGCGGTCGGAAGCGAACTGAGGTTAGAAGCGAGCAAAGTGGACATAATGTCTACTTTTTTCCACGCGCGGTAGGTAAACTTTAGCATTCTATCTCGATCTATGTTCTGTGTGTACAAGAGCAATATTAGATGAAAGTGGGGGGTACACTGTTCATCCTGCTCCATTTTCTACAATTCTTCTTGAAATTAATAATATAATTGAAGGGGGCCCCAGGGGGGGGGGGGCAGCCCGGCTTCGCATACTAAGATCATCCACTTATACCAAAAGCTTTCTCAAGATATCCTCCTCTATATCTATGACTGAAACCCACATGAAAATCAGATCAGTAGTTTTTGAGTTTATCGTCAACAGACAGATAGACACGGCTGGGGATTTTATAATTATAATATGTAGTCATCGTACCTGTTGGTATCATTGCTTCTTTCACAAATAAATTTGATGAATCCAATTCCACTAAGAATTAAGTTGCTGCGATTAAACCAAGTACCTATTATATATATTATACTATAAAGGTATCTGTCGAGTTATGAATGGAACGTTTTGTTGGAAACGTACACCAAATAGTTACATGGATGGATAGTTACGCTTACTCAAATTACTTACACTTAATTATTTATGCATGGGGTTTCTGAATAACAACGAATGCCTAAACAATTTTAAAATTGACTTAATTGTCCCATTTTTCTTGAAACCTATTTTTACTCACAACCTCAGTTGAAATATGGAACGAATGAATAAAAATCTTCACAATGCCCTGTTGACCGTGACCCGGGTTGGGGAGGCCGATACGAACGGAACTTACGGAACTTCTTAATGAAGACTTGTAAACGATTCTACTTTCGGAGCTGGCGACATTGACTGAAGCTAAGCTAACAATGCCCTGTAGGTTGACGAGGACTGAGGAAGTTGACGATGCCCACAGTACCTTTCTAAGACTTATTAGCATCTAGCTAGCCTGTGGTATGAATGACGTGCCCACCCGACGCCCCTGACGCTCGAGAAAAATCATCATCATAAGTTGGTCGACTATTACTCGAAAGTTTGTACAGCCTACTTAGCTGTGATAGTTTTCCTTTCAACTACGTTATATATGCCACAACCGTGATTTTTTTCAGCCTTCCAAATACCACCATTTAGCTGGCAGGGGGGGGGACACGTGACCCTAACAAAAAATAGCACTTTAAAGCTTAATATTTCACAAACGCATCACTTAATAGTAGTATGTAAGTTACTGCTTCTGGCACACGGTTTCAGAACCCTGCGGAGCAGAAAATTTTTATGTTTTTTTTTTACTTTGTCTTGAAAAAAAAAAACGATTTTGATTTATGAAGGTTTTTTTGTATGTTTTTCTAAGTAGATTTTTTTTTAAGTGGACTGTTCTCACAGTTTTTTTAGTTTGTTGATTTATGGTCGTGCACTATACAATGCAGGTAGAGACATGTATGTTTCTTATGTGACAGGTGCATTTCATTGGTTCTGTTTTTTTTTTTTGCCATCGCTTTTTTTTTCTAAGTACTACGAATTTTTTGATCGTTTATTTTATTCAATAGCACCGCACGTTTTTTGGTATTTCTCGCAGTAAAGCTATTACGATATATCAGGTTCTTTTTATATGTTTTTCTAAGTAGATTTTTTTTAAGTGGACTGTTCTCACAGTTTTTTTAGTTTGTTGATTTATGGCCGTGCACTATACAATGCAGGTAGAGACATGTATGTTTCTTATGTGACAGGTGCATTTCATTGGTTCTGTTTTTTTTTGCCATCGCTTTTTTTTTCTAAGTACTACGAATTTTTTGATCGTTTATTTTATTCAATAGCACCGCACGTTTTTTGGTATTTCTCGCAGTAAAGCTATTACGATATATCATTGAAAAATTTATGTGGGTTGGGAGAATGAAAAGAACATAAGTAAAATTGAAAAAATACGTTTGTTGATTTGTGACCACCGGCTATACAATGCAGATACACCTTACGTGTCAGGTGCGTTCTATTGTTGTTTTTATAAGCATTCTTAGAATGTATAATCGGTAATTTTGGCTCTTTCTCACGGTAAAGGTATTCACACGCTCTGAGAGTATGAAAATACAGATAAATATCCGCATTTATTATCAAATGTCATGTCCTATTGAAGATTATAATTAAAACGAAATAAAGCTAAGCAGATTCAAACTGGTTTGTACGTGTCGTTTGGTGCCACAAACAGATGTTTCTTTGCAGGTTGAAACACGTCCCGTTTATTTCATCATATAGGCACTGCGTTATGAAAACTGGTTACGACTTGTCGCTTTATACCACGAGCAGGTGTTGGTGTTCTATTCAACATTTTTTTGTCTTATTACGACATATATGAGCGTGTAGGGTGTGTATGTGTGAGTGTGTGCGTGTTCTCAATAAAAGCGGAACTCCGACAGACAGCGCCATCATTCGTTCAGATTGCTTCGTCCACATAATAGTAACAACGGTGCTTGAAGTGATTAAATTTATCATAGTACATATTGTACGTGTAGTACATTGTTGTGGGTTTTAAGTTCTAAACGGTGTGTCTACGTCTTAGACTGCTGCGTGCTGCTGCCACGAGTTAAAATGGAGGTAAGTTTCAAAACTATGTACATACACCAAACATTGTCTGTTTTCTATTTGTATAAAACCTCTCATGGATTTTTTTCTGTTTGTTTTAGATATTAAACGAGAACTCTATTGATTACCCAATAAAAAATTATTATTACAGTAATTTGAGTGATGATGAAGGCCAAGATATTGAACCACCTAAAATCCAAGCCCAAAAACGAACCAACAACATAGATGTATTTTTTGATAAGCCCAGAAAGAGGCAGGCTACGGAATACTCATCTACTGTTGCTCAATCTGCAAATGGAGGTACAAATTATATATCTTGTCGAGTAGATGATGTCTCAAAGAGCACTCATCTTGTTAAAATCGATGTCTACGATTTGAAAAAGCTACGTGGTATTCCAAATGATCAACACTGGAAATTTGCGGACACTAGAATCAAATACTACACTAAGTGCGAAGACGATGACTATTATTCCAACACAAAAGAATTAATTTACAAGATTACAAAACATATTGCAACTAAAAACGATTGCAAAAAATATTTCATCGACGGAAAGAAAAAAGCCATAACTTAAAACCCAAGCCCACCCACATCGCGCCCTTTCCCCCACCGACTGACAACTGAATTTTATCTATATAAGCAACACAGAACGAGCCACACCGCATCGATATCAAAAACCGTGGAAGTCGTGCAATACCAATATGGATCTTCAAAACTCGCTTTATGACGAAGAGCTGTACAACCGTTGCGAGGACCTCTCGGATCTGAATAACTCATTTTTCGATGAATATTTGTGTGAACTATGCGATTGCATTGAAATGTGGCATCTACAATCAAACGGATATTCACCAGCTACGCAGGCGCCATATTTACCAGTAAATTATTCGGGAAATCCTCTCCTGCTAGAGTGGGAATGTGAAGAAGACGCAGAGATGTATGATATTGAGACAGTTTCTCTCAGTAATGATGTATACGAACCTTTACATCAGCATGATTATCATGAATTGTGTTTTACACCTGTATCACGAGATGACGAATGCATAATGCAGTGGGAAATATAAAGAAATGCTGTACTAAGACTAAGGACTTTCTGTGTAAACAGTCTTAGTGTGTGTGTGTACATGTAAACTTCAACTGCTACTACTTTTTATCTTAACTTTTGTTTTCAATATAAGTGTTTGTATGACTTTTGTAAATGTGTTGTCATGTATTTAAAATGCTCAATAAAATCGTTTATCGCTTCTCTTGCATTTTTATTCTGTGTTTATCCATGTATAAGTTAACTAAGGAATATGAAGAAAAATTAAAGACATACGTATTGAAAAACATTCATTTATTTAAAAAAAATCGATCGAAACATGTTTCTTACGATAAAATCATTGCATAGAGTATTTTCAGAAAATATACTCAAATAATCAAACATCGTTTTACCTTTAAACTTAAAAAATATATATACTAAACAGTATTCACCACAAACTGAAGTAAAATGGTTCTGAATTGATACATTGTTGTAAACCCATTTCTTTGTATTTCTTTTTAAAAACAACTTGTGATAGCCAGAAGGCTTTCTCCCAAATGAATCAAAGTATTCACCATTACCATTAACATCAATGTGAATTGCCACCCAGTGAGAACCAGGTTTTGAGTCAGGATCCAAATTGCTTATGATATAAACTGGAAGATTTACAAAAAAAGGGATTCTGTTTGCTGGGAAAACATTTGATTCAATCCCAGGGTAAATTTGTTTCATACATAATTTCAATTCCTCTGTATCCATTTCAAATTATTGCAGCTAGTCATGAGCCTGTTACTGAGACTTGGAAAACAGTGATACAATGTCTCATAAACCTATGTTTATATGCTCAATTTAACTGTTATAATCTACACTTACATCACGATGTTTATTGATTTCGATTATATTATCAAACTCTGCATAAACGATGCAATTTACAGTTGTAGTAAGGGCGCTTTCAAACCGAACTTCTAACCTCACACTGCCATGCCTAACTAGATTCCAGTGAGTAGTAGAACTCGCCGATAAATCAGGTGTTAAATCAAAACACATTAAACAATATCCATTTCCATAATCCTCTCTATTAATTGAGTTACCCTCATTATGAAAATGAATACCGGTTCCAGAAAACAGCGTATGATATGTTGATACCATTAACCCAGTACTGAAAGATGGTTGTAATGTTTTCGAAGGAATTTGATGGCCATCTACATACAAACTAAATAAGTTCATAGTGTGGTGGTGAAAGTTAAAAGGGTTATGTTTTAAATTACCATTAAATGCTGTGTTGTCAACAAAACCTATAATACATCTTTTTGGAACTTGACCAAGAAATATATTGTCAAGTGTTTTTCCTTGCACTCCCGATGGTATAGTAAGTACTTTGACTTCCGCTCTTGTGATGGGATATTTTGCAGTCGTTGAAGCTAAAACCTTTTGATGTGCAAGTAAAACACTTGGATTTATTTTTGTCCTTCTAATTATTAAACTTGCATCTGTTATTCGTACTTTGAGTTTTTTATCTTGACTGCACATGAGATTAAATGACTCTTTTGACCGTACTAATTTAACACGAACTTCGACGCCATTTATTAAAAACTTTTCTTGGTTAAAAATATCACCGTGTAAGTGACCAATCATTTCAACTTCCTTACTATCTTTTATGAATGCTTCTCTTTTGACCCATCCTTTGTTAGTAGTATCGTTTGCATCCATATGACTGGCAGTATCTTCGTACCATAGTCCGCATGTAAGGTGAGAGCCTTTTGCTGCTGGTCCATAATTTAGTAAAGTTTCCATATATGCACGGTAGGCATATGTATTATTGGGTGGTGATACAAGTTTTTGATTTAAATATATATCCAACTGGTTAAAAAGTGAATGTAGCCAATTATTTACTGGAGCAACATGCGTGTCTGCTGATTTGATGTGAGTACCGTCTTGATTCAATATTTTGGCTTTGATATGGAGTAAAGTGTGAGACAAGTCAATATAGTCATCGCCTGAACCCGGAACTTGAAATTCAAGAGGACCATCATCAGTTAATGATGAAATAGGTTTATAATGTATCCACTGTCCATTTTCTATACTTGTTTGTGTTGATGGAAGAGCAAACAAATCTAGTTCTGATTTAGCGCATTCACAAGAATGGTTATGTAAAAAGGACATGGTTTAGTTGGAAAAGATATCGTTAATATTTAATTTCTTTTTTATTCTTTTTGTACCTCTCCCTCGCAAGGCTTTGGGTGCAATGGCACTCTCTAGTCTTTTTCGTTTCATTTTATACCCAGATCCCGACATTAGAGAATCAATTTTTTCATCGGCTTTTCTTTTTAAATTAGCGCTTGCATTCTTAAAACGAGACTTAATGGATTCATCGATAGGGTGTGAGTTCATCATGTCGGACAATAGACCAACACCAGCATTTAAAGCTTCTTTTCCGACTGTTCTAAAACCACTAGATAGTAGAGGAAATACAGATCTAAACAGTCCTCCTAAAAAACTTCCTATACCATGTCCTCGCTGATGAGCAACACCTTTGTAAACAATTCCTACTCCAGAACCAGCTTGATGAGAATAATAATGTTCATATGGACATAAAATATTTCCACGTCTTTGATTCATTTTACGCGTTTAAAATGTAGTTTCACGCATGAGGTTCCAAACTGGAATGGAATCTTTCCACCCGTATGCGTCCTTATATCAATTTCCATAGTATCAAACTCTCTACGCAAAACAGGCATATAATGTGCAGGTGAAAAACCGTGCATTTTGTATGCTCCATATATGTATTTTGTTGGATCAAGTGGTATTATTCTGAGTAGCGAAGTCATAACATCTCCTACCACTTGGGGTTGAACAATATCTGAATATATAAACAATTGCGATGGCAGGCCCAAATATAAATTAGCAGGATATTTTCCAAGTTGACATTGAAGAAGGTTCGTCTGCGGTTTAAAACCGAGTTGTAGGTTTAGTATTGGTGTTGCACGTACGGAGATTATATCTTTATGAAAAGATGTGACCTTGACTAGTTTAGATATTACATCATAACTAAACTTCACTTTGTTTTTTAGTAATGGGTTTTCATTAAAAGCAAATATAAACTGATCAATGTCATCATAAGTCGTTGCGGGTATATGAGACTTATATTCAATATTGGAACTCTTTTTTTCGTTTTCCAATGTAACCTTCTTTTTTATGTAGACTACGTTCTCGTGATCTTGGACATTATACATTGAACATGGGTAATGAAACTCTACTAATCCTACAACCCATTCTCCTTCTAATTTTATTGTCTTAGGTAGTTTTGTTAGAAAATTGGCTGTAGTATTTTCAGGATAATATATCATTGAACTGTTGCTCAACAAAGTTAAATAGAAACTATCGTCACTCATATTTCTTCAATAGTAGAAGCAGATATCCAGCTATTAAATTTATTCGGATAACCTTTCCACTTCACAAGTACCTCCTTTCTGTTACCAATTCGTCTCGAACGTATTATTTTATCTATTTTACATGTAGAGGTGGGGTTATAAGTAACTTTCTGTAACTCTTTCGAATAAAACGTGCCAGTGATTGGTTCACCTTCTAAGTCCTTTAAGGTATAGACAATAAGGGGTGATCTGTTGATGATTGACTCGATAGCAAATATCTCGTCACTCCAATTCGTTTCATACCCTTTTTGAAATATGTGTTTATATTTGGTTATTCTTACATGATCACCAACATTTAAATTGGTATTTATGAATGTTTTATGACTTTTAAGTCCATTTCTTGGTCTATCATATAAATTAGTCCAAACAGTCATAATATTACTAAAATTAACATCTATCGGACACATTTTTATACTTGAATGGTAACTGTGATTATATGAATACAGGAGGTCTTGTAAAATATCAATGTATTTATAAGTATTTTTATGGGTAAAATAACGCCACATTTTCATTTTTAAAGTTCTTTGAAATCGTTCTACAATACTGGCTTTTATATCAGGATTATTTGTAGTATAGTAGTTTATGTTTTTACCCTTTAAATACTTTCTAACCTCTTTGGAAACAAATTCTGTACCTTTATCAGACTGAATATGACGCGGAGTTGCCCTAGCTTCGGTAAATATATTTTCAAAACATTTTTTTACCGTGTCCGAATCCTTCTTTTTCATAGGTCTAGCGAAAGCATACTTACTGAAGACATCAATAACACACAGAATGTATTTAAAACCATCATTATATTGACTATAAGTCCGCATATCACTTAAATCTACTTGCCAAAGTTCATTATAATTTGACAGGATATATTTGTTCCGTGTAAAACGTCTTTGAACTGGTTTATGTAGTGTATATGTTTCCTGAGACCGTAACCAGTTTTTTACCTGTTCTTTGTTCATTTGACCATGCATTGCCTTAGCTAACTTATCAATACTACTGTAACCCGCTGGATTAGAAACATCATAGTAAATCTTATGGATGTCTAATAAGGGCTCCATCGTTCCCAATCTATTTTCTTTTTGGGTAATTCAGGCGTTTTTCCTGAAATCGGCGTTGATTGTCCTCTTACTTGAATCGATGTTGATCTAGTGTTTTTAGATATTAGAGATTCTCTGGCCCCGTCTGACTGAAGACTATTTATGTATTCAAGGTTAGTTGGGTTACCTATACAATGTGTAGGAACTCCAATGTCTTTTAATACCGAAGCAAATTCTTTCCATCCAGTTGGTTTAGCACGTTTGAGGGGTCTCACAGTGTCACTTATCAAATCAATTATGTTACTTCCTGGGATAACTCGATTATCCACTACTATTTCCCCTCCTTCCTTCCACCAAATCTTCTTTTTATTTTTTACAATATTATCAAGTAAATATTGACCTTTTTTCATGTACGATTTCGGAATTATTTTTATGATGTGAGATGGTGTAAACTGTACAGGGTAAGAATGATTCGAAGAAGCGCTAGTAGCGTCACCTTCATACGATGTTGGATTTAGTAATGTTATATTATTCTCTTTTTCCTCCTTTTTAACCATGGATTTTTCGTAATCATCATGGGAATTATTAATATCCTCAATAATTATTGGTAGCTTAAACGGTTTTCGATCTGTTTCAGTGAAATGCAAAAAACGTTGTAGTGCTTGAGAATACATTGCCCATTTTTCACGATCTTCTACTTTACTATTAAGAATTTTTTGCATTTCTACGTCTAAACGAGTTAAGGAATTCAAAGGTACATTTTCATTGTGTTTGAACTTCTCAATAAAATCTGGTTCTACTAAAATCATCTTTTTCGTGTTCTCCATGTTGATTATGACAATGAGTTTAACAAACTACTTAATACAGCTCCCAGTATAATTGGTAGAAATGCGCCGCCCTTTTGAACTATAATAATCTTCCTTAATTTATGTTTCCCCTTGGAAACTAATTTTCGCAATATATTTTTGTGTTTCTTTAATTTAGTTTTTTCTTTATTTTCTAATGGGATTCTTCCCTTTAAAACGTTGTAAATGCATTCACAAATAATATTTATTTCAGCTTCGTCACACGATTTAAGTAAGGCTTTACGATATTTTGGTTTAAGCGTATGTAAAGCTTTAAGTAAATGTTCATGAGTGATCACTCTATCAGGCATCATTTACAACTGACTAAAACCGGATGATTTTTATCGTATTTAAACCCTTTTTTTGGAACGTATATAATACAAAATGTATCAAAGGGAAACACTTTAGTTTTAAAACGACATATATCATCTGTGCTTTGTTTCAAATCGATCATCAGATAACCATGTGCTGACGTAGTTGCATCCTTGTATGCTTCTTCAACAAATTTTGAGTTTTCTGGATAAACTTGTCGAGACAAGTAGCGTATTTGAGTTTTATCTCTGGGATTTTTAAAATAAACAATATAGGTTGTGTTCAAAGATATATCACGTTGTCCTCTCCCTTGATGAAATAAATTTTGTGTTATATAAAAAACACTTAAATTTCTGTGATGACTACCTTTTGTAAATATATCTACAATACGTCCATCTGATTCTCTCATTAAATCATCAATTATAAGAAGTTTGGGTCGCTTCCCATCAAACATATTTAAATCGGGTATACCTTGTACATAATCAATACCACTCAAATTATAAAGTGGTTGCATTTCATCATAACACCACAATACTTGATTAAATTCCACATTACACATTTTTTCTACATTTTTCAAAAAATTTGTCACAAAGTTCGATTTTCCACAACCACTAGGGCCTGCAATAATAGCCGTAAATGGATGAATAAAATGATTCATTGTTAACAATACAACTGTCCTTGCTGTTTAAGGTATGTTTTGAAAATAAAACGAAAATGTTCGAGTACGGATATATATGTATATTATATTATTCCTAATCTAAAAAGATAAAACCATTTAATACTGACATATACATAGGAAATATAAATTGTATGTACGAAATACATTTGTTCCTTTAATTCTAAGGATATAAAACCTAATCATACAAATTTTTTATTGAAGCTATATAAAAACAATATTAACAATACATAGTAAATACCCTAACCATATTCTAAACTCGTAGTTAATCACTGCATATTAAATCTAAACACCTAAAATTAGTAAAAATGTATTAATTTAAACACCTTAATTTATAATGACCCCAAGCGAAAGTATCATTGGAATCTGTACATAGATATCGTTTTGTATCAGAATAAGATAGAGAGACTTTGTTTATTTTTTGAGTAAAAATAGTGTGTTTGATGGAACGAAATCTGTACATTTCAGAAAAAACATTAATTTTTTCATTTAAACAACGCTTGTAGTCACGAATGTGAAACTTGTTAGTGACACATTTATTTACGCCCTTAGCTTTAGCCACTATATTCTCGTCAACGTTTAAGGCATACATTTTTGATCTTAGGCCAACGTATTCTTTCAGGATCAATCCTTTATTTTCATCCTTGAAATAACCTATTTTTTTCTTATTTATACAAGGAAAATCGTAAATATTATTAGGTGCATAATCAGATGTATCAAAGTAATTATTCAAGTCATTTTTTATGTCGCTATAAAAATCCACAGTAAAAATTTGGTATATTAAACTGTCTGTATCTGTATATAATAATTTTACTTTATCGACGAATTTATTTTTCATGTATTTGTAGTGGAAGTCATACATCAACGTTTTGGATATGTCCAATATACAGAAACCTAGGTAAATGGGCTTGTTATAAACTAATTTGGTTCTCTTCAACTGTACCGCTGCCAAGCTTTCCGAAAAAATTGAAATGCTGTGGAATTCAGGGCGAGCTATATAACTTTCAATTCCTTTGATTTGTCCTTGATTTGCCCAATGTGTTAACAACTTTACATCAACCCTTTTCTCTATATTTTCCATAGTCTTGCCGAAAACGGCGTTATTCATTAGTTTATAAAAGTCTTTCTCGAAATCCGTTTTTGCGCTCGTTCTTAATGTCGTGTTCAAATCAATATACGTTTGAAGCCAGTTACTTTGTTTGAACTTTAGTATTCTATGGATTTTTTTTAAATTTAATCCATTTTCTAAACATTGAATAAGATTTCTGTAGTGTATAATGTATTTTATTTTATCGTTCAAATTCGGGACTAATTTTTTTACTTTACTTTCATCAACTACTATGTGCTCAGCGCAAAATGGAAGATCTGAATGGGAATCGTGCAATAAATCAGGATATTCTAAATCCACTTCTAAAATGTAACCATAATCAGCATCGTTTGAAATTCTGAAATCTGTGGCAGGATCAACCCATTCAAATTCACCAATAGGAAGATGTTGTGACATTGCCCAACCATATAAATTATTGGCATCTAGGTAAATGAGATACGATGACGGTTGATCAGAATCATAATCAGACATGTAATAATTATTTGATTTAGCATATCTATTACTACATTGTGATATACCGCCTCGAAGTCCTTTTTTAATAAATGAAACTTTGTCAAAATCCGTTAAAAGTTCTAGTTCAACTCCAGTTATTTTAAGCATTGCGTCCCAGCTGAGACCAGGTGCAGTAAAATAATTGGCAGCATCGAGACCATAGGTTTCAAGGCACACTGACCGAAAATTCTCAAAGATGTCAGTTAATAGAAGTACGTCTGTTTTTAAATACAAGTTTGAATAGTCCAGCATTGTTTGGCAACCGAAATGATTCCAAACGTTTTGTGCGTGTTGGTAATCCAAATCTGTTATGCAGCTATCTGTTAATGAACTATAAAAATCACTTATACTAGGTAATGATAATGCTTCAAGGCACTCGTACGATTTCATAAACTCATATGGAAATATTCCCTTTTGCTTCAAGAGTTTAAAATCTTCATTACTGGGGTATTGTTTCTTTAGTTCATGAAATTGGTGCTCTTGAAGATTTTTGGCTAAACTATTCAAACTACTCGACATGAACCTGAAGGAATCAACAAATCTTAAAAAAAACCATCTCTTATCAAATTTTAGTTGTTTACTGAATGAAATATATTTTTCTTTATTTTGAGGAATAATATCGATAGCCCCATCCCGGAAATTTAAAGCTTTTACTATGAAATGTGCATCGTAATTGCTGAGATTGTGAAAAAATACTGGAATGTGTGTGGGAGGTGTGAACTTATAATCACAAGATTTATGTGCTACTCCTCGAAATTTTCCCGTATTCCAATCATAACTGAAAACACTTTGAGATCTTAAGTCCTTATCACATATAAAACATTTATTATTGGCTTCAGAAACTTTATCTAAATCGGTCTGATTTAATGGAATTGGATTCTTCCGGAAGCGAATGTATTTATTTAATTTTTCCAAGTCACTATAAAGGTTATCCATAAATACTTTAGCACAATCTGAGCCTGTATATGAACAATACCGAGAAAGACTATCATCAAATGAACACTTAATGAAATAACCGAAACTGTACATTTCATGTTGCTGAATATTTTTGGTATAAGATTTTGATGGATCTGGATCGCAAGATGCTATTGGATTTAAAAATGCCTCAAAATCTGCATATACAACGAAAGGCAATTTAAGCTTTCGTTGGTATTTATCAAAAATAATTCTATCATTTGAAACTTTCTCACCAAACCAATTTGTTTTTGTCTTATCGTTGTTCGGGAGTTGTACAACCACGTGATTACAATCATTTTTTTGATGATTCGTTAACTCTTCATTTGAATAAAATGCTAATAAACAACCATCGCAAATATGAAAACTATAATTAGTTGTTGAAATTTGACGACTTACTAATCGAGATAAATTTTTAATGTAGCAGTAATGTCCCTGACTTCCTTTTGATATATAAAGTAAATTTATATGCTTTGATTTCCTAGCTTTAGTGAAGTGGAGTGGACCAATTACTTCGTGTGATTTAGAGTTTTCAATATAACTTAATCCAAATACATTTATACTAATATCATTTAATTTTTCTACTCTATGTACATCAGTTAATTTAATAGGAAATGGAATGTCACCAATTTTTACTTCATTTTGGTGTTTAAAATATGACGATACTCTCTGTGGATTATCCTTCACCGGATACAATGCTGAAAGAAGTGCCCATTTTAAACACTCGTGGTCATGATTTTGTACGTTTATGACAGCTTTTTTTGTTTTAATATCATGTGGCAGATCAATGAACGATGAACCTCGCAACGGATTGAATTGGTTAACGTTCATGTCTATGTATTTAATATGTCTAAGACTCCAACCACTATCTTTTTTTTCGAAATTTGAAATTTTATTAATGATTGTACTTTTTAAATTTTCAAAAAAAGTTTCACTATCATCACCTCTGCATATGGTCCAACTCAACACATTAAAATCGAAAAAATTGTTGATTCCTTTAGTTTCTTGAACAAATTCCGCATGCAAAATAAAACTAACCTTGAAAATGGTTAACTGATTAATAGTATCGTCTATTAATTTATTTAACGTTTCTTTAATACCCTCAAAAAATATTTCCGGTGTTTGAAATTTAAAGTCGGTTTCTTTTTCCTGGACTGAATTTATCCTATAAGTTAGCAACCTATTTCCAAACGCAGTTTCTATCAATTCAACATTAGGGTAAGAATGTTCAAATCTCATGCAAGCATTTTTATGGATATTACTCCTTAAATGCTGTGCATAATACCTTCTTGAAACCTCCCGTTGACAAGTTGTGCACTCGATGGTGTCCTCAGCAATATAACTCGGTGGTGTTTCATCTGTGTTCCGAGAAGTTGATGGTTGCGGGGTCCCTTCAACTTGTAATTGTTGTGCTGGAGTAGACGAACCACGAGGTTGAAAAACATCTTCAGATACACGTTTTCTCTTGAGTCCGCGTGTAACAGTTCTGAAAATAAAAATAAAAACGTATATAGATGTACCTATTAAAATCCGATAAAAAAACTAATAATTTTCAGCATAGTATTACCTAATTTGATTGACAAATAGAACAATATGCTTCCATGGGTAATACACCATCTATCTCATCGTAATTTGAATTGATCAATTTAATATTAGTAAAGTGTCCACTGCACGGCGTGATATACGGTTTGATATCGGGATCTTGAGCTATTGTTGCATCAAGTTTCCCACTGATAAACCACAATCTTAAATATTTATGAAAACTATTTAATAACACTGATTTGCTGAACATTTTAATATCTTCACTAGTCAACGACATTATATTGACAACTACGGGGCATTTCGCTGAGATTAATGCTTATATTGGGATTTCTCTCCCCACTGTTGGCTAACTTCCAAGTATAACACGTTCAAACGTGTTTCAAATTTTTATACTTACAATTTTTTTGGGGGATTCTCGACTTTTTCGCAGTGTTCATAAAGTTCTTTATCGAAAAATGAGTTATTCAGATCCGAGAGGTCCTCGCAACGGTTGTACAGCTCTTCGTCATAAAGCGAGTTTTGAAGATCCATATTGGTATTGCACGACTTCCACGGTTTTTGATATCGATGCGGTGTGGCTCGTTCTGTGTTGCTTATATAGATAAAATTCAGTTGTCAGTCGGTGGGGGAAAGGGCGCGATGTGGGTGGGCTTGGGTTTTAAGTTATGGCTTTTTTCTTTCCGTCGATGAAATATTTTTTGCAATCGTTTTTAGTTGCAATATGTTTTGTAATCTTGTAAATTAATTCTTTTGTGTTGGAATAATAGTCATCGTCTTCGCACTTAGTGTAGTATTTGATTCTAGTGTCCGCAAATTTCCAGTGTTGATCATTTGGAATACCACGTAGCTTTTTCAAATCGTAGACATCGATTTTAACAAGATGAGTGCTCTTTGAGACATCATCTACTCGACAAGATATATAATTTGTACCTCCATTTGCAGATTGAGCAACAGTAGATGAGTATTCCGTAGCCTGCCTCTTTCTGGGCTTATCAAAAAATACATCTATGTTGTTGGTTCGTTTTTGGGCTTGGATTTTAGGTGGTTCAATATCTTGGCCTTCATCATCACTCAAATTACTGTAATAATAATTTTTTATTGGGTAATCAATAGAGTTCTCGTTTAATATCTAAAACAAACAGAAAAAAATCCATGAGAGGTTTTATACAAATAGAAAACAGACAATGTTTGGTGTATGTACATAGTTTTGAAACTTACCTCCATTTTAACTCGTGGCAGCAGCACGCAGCAGTCTAAGACGTAGACACACCGTTTAGAACTTAAAACCCACAACAATGTACTACACGTACAATATGTACTATGATAAATTTAATCACTTCAAGCACCGTTGTTACTATTATGTGGACGAAGCAATCTGAACGAATGATGGCGCTGTCTGTCGGAGTTCCGCTTTTATTGAGAACACGCACACACTCACACATACACACCCTACACGCTCATATATGTCGTAATAAGACAAAAAAATGTTGAATAGAACACCAACACCTGCTCGTGGTATAAAGCGACAAGTCGTAACCAGTTTTCATAACGCAGTGCCTATATGATGAAATAAACGGGACGTGTTTCAACCTGCAAAGAAACATCTGTTTGTGGCACCAAACGACACGTACAAACCAGTTTGAATCTGCTTAGCTTTATTTCGTTTTAATTATAATCTTCAATAGGACATGACATTTGATAATAAATGCGGATATTTATCTGTATTTTCATACTCTCAGAGCGTGTGAATACCTTTACCGTGAGAAAGAGCCAAAATTACCGATTATACATTCTAAGAATGCTTATAAAAACAACAATAGAACGCACCTGACACGTAAGGTGTATCTGCATTGTATAGCCGGTGGTCACAAATCAACAAACGTATTTTTTCAATTTTACTTATGTTCTTTTCATTCTCCCAACCCACATAAATTTTTCAATGATATATCGTAATAGCTTTACTGCGAGAAATACCAAAAAACGTGCGGTGCTATTGAATAAAATAAACGATCAAAAAATTCGTAGTACTTAGAAAAAAAAAGCGATGGCAAAAAAAAACAGAACCAATGAAATGCACCTGTCACATAAGAAACATACATGTCTCTACCTGCATTGTATAGTGCACGGCCATAAATCAACAAACTAAAAAAACTGTGAGAACAGTCCACTTAAAAAAAATCTACTTAGAAAAACATATAAAAAGAACCTGATATATCGTAATAGCTTTACTGCGAGAAATACCAAAAAACGTGCGGTGCTATTGAATAAAATAAACGATCAAAAAATTCGTAGTACTTAGAAAAAAAAAGCGATGGCAAAAAAAAAAAACAGAACCAATGAAATGCACCTGTCACATAAGAAACATACATGTCTCTACCTGCATTGTATAGTGCACGACCATAAATCAACAAACTAAAAAAACTGTGAGAACAGTCC
Source organism: Aethes cnicana (assembly GCA_963971205.1). Classification (NCBI taxonomy): domain Eukaryota; kingdom Metazoa; phylum Arthropoda; class Insecta; order Lepidoptera; family Tortricidae; genus Aethes; species Aethes cnicana. The sequence continues at coordinate 10,666,628 of OZ020285.1, forward strand.
ACTTAAAAAAAAATCTACTTAGAAAAACATACAAAAAAACCTTCATAAATCAAAATCGTTTTTTTTTTTCAAGACAAAGTAAAAAAAAAACATAAAAATTTTCTGCTCCGCAGGGTTCTGAAACCGTGTGCCAGAAGCAGTAACTTACATACTACTCTTAATCAAAAAATGATTTTAACAAACTCACAATATTTTTTCAAGACCTATTCAACGATATGCCGCACCATGGTACGCAAGAACAAAAAATTACATCCCCACTTCACGAGTAGGGGAGGTACCCTATAAAAAAATATATTTCAACATTTTGTACCACTTTGTCAGCGTAACTAATATGCATATTCATGCCAAATTACAGCTTTCTAGAACTAAGCATCTCCAAGCAATAGTGCGGACAGACGGACGGACGGACGGACGGACGGACGGACATGGCGAAACTATAAGGGTTCCTTGTGGACTTCGGAACCCTAAAAAGGAGAAATTTAAGTCTTCAATTAGCATTTAATATCATCAAAAGATCAGAAAAAATACAGAAGACGGTTCTCGACCTTTACGTTACAGTTACAGGAAAACCTTAAAGAAGTTCAAGGTATTTGAAATAATAGAGAAAATAATCTACGGACGGACCCCTCTCCAGGTGATTTTAACTCGCTCCTGTCCTGTTTTTTTTACAAGCTTTTATTTAGATTTTTGTTTAATACTAAAAAAATACCACAATGGCCACCGCAGCCTGAAGATAAGGCTGCAAAGTCATCAAAATTTATAAGAAATAAACAAAACTATCCCTTCACCCTTTATCTTTGGTCTTTGTTCAATTGTTTCTTTGTGTTTAATAATAGTACATTACTACAGAGGCCGAGAAGGAGGATGTTGCAGGCCGAGTATTATACAGGGTGTCCCAGAAGTAACACGTCACAGTGACACCGGCGGTAGGTCAGCCTAACCTAAGTGGTACCGAACCAACCTAACATGACCTCAGTAAAAGTTGCTTGGTTTTCGAGATATCGCCAATTTTCAACTTTTTCAGAATTTTCCCGTTTTTTAACATGTTATGTGGCAACATTTGCTCAGACAGCCCTTGTGCTTGGGTTTTTTTATTTGTACTTTATCAGGAATAGTCCAGTAAGATGATACAAGTGTTATTTAGTCGATAATAAATGTAAAACGAGAAAAATTCCTGAATAAAACTTGAATTTAACTGTCGGAAAAACATTAATTGCGTCTTTGACACACTACCGTGAAAAAAAGTACTAGAAACTAAATGAGGCAAGTAATTCAAAGATCTTTTATGGTCATCATCATCATCATCATCATCACTGCTGGACATAGGCCTCCCCCAAGGCGCGCCAGTCAGACCGGTCCGCGAAGTTAATGATATAATATACTGTTGTGTGTGGTTGGTGGTGGAAGGAAATAAATAAATTTACCGGAAGTATTTAGCAATAATGAACTTGTCATGAATTGAATTTTTTCACTCTATTTCCCCGTCATGATTTGATTTATGGAACCAGTTTCTATAGAACCTCGTTATTTAGAGGGGTGGGTTCCTTTACGTTCTAACGCCACTCGGGCTTGGAATAACTATAGCTGCGTTCAGAATCGCGCTCAGAGCGCCCACGGCACCTTACATCCTTTTTAGGGTTCTGAAGTCCACAAGGAACCCTTATAGTTTCGCCATGTCCGTCCGTCCGTCCCTCCGCACTATTGCTCGGAGATGCTTAGTTCTAGAAAGCTGTAATTTGGCATGGATATACATATTAGTAACGCTGATAAAGTGGTACAATCGATTAAGTGATGTGTTTGTGAAATATTAAGCTTTAAAGTGCTATTTCTTGTAAGAGTCATAGTCGACCAACTTGTGAAATGATTAAAAAACCAATGATTTTTCTCGAGCGACAGGGGCGTCGGGCGGGCACATCATACCAAAGGCTAGCAAGATGCTAAAATAAGTCTTAGAAAGGTACTGTGGGCATCGTCAACTTCGGAACCTTATACTTTGCGCGTGACCCGACACGCACTTGGCCGGTTTTTTTTCTCTTGGTACCTAGTCGATTTTCAAGTGGAAAAGGGATGCAAGGCGCTATGAGCGCTCTCTGAGCGCGATTCGGAACGCAGCCTATGAAGTACGAGAATGTCAAAGTAGACGAAATAGGTGGGTACATCCGGCGAAACATTGCATGTCATTACTTTATTTATTACAGTTAATGATTTTTTCAATCAATTATACCTATACAGACGTAACTAAAAAACGTATAGTAGTTTTTTTTTAATTCAGAACGTTGACATATCGTTTTACGCAGCTGCCGCATGAACGATCACTGATGCCAAAAAGTCTATTCGCAAAAGGGTTTAGTTTTCCGATTGGAACATTGTCAGATAAAAATCGACCCCCGCGAGACAACATACAAATCCCACAGATCCCAGCAGATTTGGTGAGAAGTATGTTCTAGATTTACCCGCGCGTCCCGCCCGACCACTCCCGCGGGAGCGTCTGTAAACGAGACGGTTTATCTCGCACTCCGACGACGACATGCGATCCGATACGGCTGTTTACGTTATTGATAACCAGGGCTCGGACAAGTCATCGCAGAAACTGATATGGACATGGAACAAGACTATTATAGAGTCGAGACTTAAGATTATTATTATCTAAAGCTGATTTATTAGTATCGTAATTTATAATTTAACATTTGACCTTTTTAGTCGCATACCTGTCATGGATTTGTCAAAGTGGCATGCTTGAAACTGTTTTGTGGTGACAATTTAAACAAATACAATTATTTGCTTAATGGTTATTTCTAAATATTTTAAATATGGTGCAAAAAAACCCATTAATAAGTGGATTAAGGACTACCCCGAGCTCCGTTATCAGGAAAATGTCAACGAAATATTGTGTACAGCATGTGACATTCGTATTAAACAATTAAAGAAAGATAATATTGATAAACATATTAGGTCAAAAAATCACAAATTAAAGACAGCTCCGCCAGAAATTTCTTATGAAACTTGCAAGTAATTACTCTTCGAAAGGGAAATGCTAATTATGGTAAATAACAAAAAAATCATACCTACCTCCATCATTACATACATAGGTAGTTTTTTAAAGATAAGTTAAATTATTATGCTATTGTTATTATATACAGTGCCAACTTTCTGTTCCTGTATAAACAATTTTCGGGAAAGATGTTTGCGATTTATGTTGAAACATATCAACAACTCGATTTTTGACGATTGCTGGGAAGATGTCACAGAAGTGTTTCGGCAGTTTCGAGTAAAAGGTTCGAAATTATTTTATAACAACTGTTTACTTTTTTTATAGGTATCTAACACAAATGATTAAATAAAACATCGGTTTGTTCCAGACAATGCAGAAGTTAATGGTTGCGAATGTGCAATGCAACCATCAGCATTAAAAAGAATGTTAATGGAAATACCGTCACACATGTATGGTGAATTTTGAGTTGTAATAATAAATGTAATTGAAAAATATAATTAAATAATATTGTACATAATGCGATTCTATTGATCTTGTTCTATTGCCGTCTTGCGATTGTTTTGCGATGACTTGTCCGAGCCCTGTTGATAACAGATAACTTGCGGTGGCGGGCGACTATTTTTCATATATTCGGATCTTTTTATGTGGCAGTTTACTCGCCAAAATAAATTGAAATTACTCACCTCGTGGATAAAGCATTTGTCACCCTCGTCCTGTCAGACTGGAGGTAGCAAAACTTATCCGATATGGATGGATACCTAAACGATCTTGTAAAGAAGTAGCAAGGCGCATGTACTTATACTATTTATTTAGAATGGACCTTTTGGAGAAAGGCCATCAGCATTCATTGATTTTACCATGTAAGGTGATGATTTTTTGTTACAAAAGTTGAAATGAATGTGTTTTTTTCTGAATATATTTACTATGCATTCCCTTTACTGTTGGACAGCGTTTATAAATTTCAAGTAGCGTTTGTTATGATTAAATAGTCAAAACATTCAGTCGGTGGCCTAGTTTGTTTAGTACTTTGATAGGCATTTCTATCGTTACGTAGGTAGGTATATCGACGATGTAAGTTTTCTATGCATTAGTGACATGTTGTTTTCGTTTTCCCTAATTAATTAATATATTTCCGCTTGTTTTCCTGCAAAGTAATCGTCAATCAATGGCACCTGAGGATTGATTACACTTACGAAAGCGTGGGCAAATTTAATTATCCTATAGTGTTAAACGAGCAATATTTGTATACCTATTTGTACTCACGTTCTCGAGAGCTAGATCGAGAAATCGATCCAGCTGGGTCTCATAAAGCCGTGCATTTAATTTTGTAAGCCGTGGTAGCCTAGTGGTTCGACGTACCGCCTCTCGTGCCGAGGGTCGGGGGTTCGATTCCATTTGTGGCAATCCGATCAGTGGTTTTCGATGTAAATCCGGCTAAATAGCTGCACAACGAATGTTATACACGCACTTCTTTTTAAATTTTATCCCACGGGAGTATTTTATTGGTATTAAAGCCTTTACGTAGAGCAGTATCAGTTATTATCTTCATATCAATCCGAAAAGTGATTTTAATTTAACAAAGTCTCTAAATATCGTTTTAAAGCCACCTCAGTTTGATCGTATTTTTTTTACAGACGCGTCTATTTCATAAAACGGTTTATCTATAATTTACGTTTTACTTTTCCGTTTAAATAGAATGAAACCAGATCTAGTTTACCTATCCATCATACCATCTAGCCACGTCAAAATGGGGATAGACCTAGATAAATACCCACGCAGAATAGAACCAGGTTGAGTCTAGATTAAATTGCAAATAGTGCAATGAATGAGGCACATTCTCGAATTACACAGCAGTTCTCAGTGAACAGGTTAACAATTCAATTAACTTTTACACAGACACAGGATCTAAAAGAAGTACCTACTTCTACTTAGTATAAAAAAGAATTAGGTAGATCATTATGGTTGGCAAAAATAAAGTCTCTTATTTCCAAAAAAAAAACAAAATTACCTTGGTTTATTATGGTTATGTTTATGCCATACCTATTAAAGTTAATAAATCTGACTTTGTAGAGTTATAAAAATATTATTATGGTACCTATATTGATGACACCACTATAAATTATACCTACATACATTTTCAGAATTATGGAAGGTATTCCTATGTTCACAAAAACCACCTAATTTCTAATTGGCAACTTTAAGATCATACCAAAGTTTAACTCTGAAAAGAAGTCTGTATTTTCTACTTCCAACTCGTCTTTTTAGCATGACTGAGTAACTAACATACATTGAAACATTGAATCTTTTTATAATATTCATATTTATTTCTTTGCAATAATAGTATATGTGTAGCAAAGATAGATAACTTCCCACTTCCATAGGCATTAAAAAGTTATAAACCATAATAACAAACAATTGCTATTCATTTTATAGCAACACTTGGACCAGCCCAGGTCAACAGTTCTAATAACATTTTACAGCAGCAAGTAATTAAGCACTAAAGATTATATCAACACAACCGCTAGGTCTTTGACATTAACAATCAAGATTTTATAGGCACATCAACGTCTTGAATGTTTTAATGATTGCGTTTAGTTTGCAAATCTCATAACTTGGATATAACAGACAAAGTTTAATTGCACATTGTAAAAAGCTTGAATTAAATGAACAAATTGAATGATCTATATAGGGGGAGGCCTATGTCCAGCAGTGGACGTCTATCGGCTGAAATGATGATGAATGATCTATACCTATATGTCTTTGAAGCCATGGTGTGGTGTACTAGTGGTTCAACCTACCGCCTCTCATGCAGAGGTTCGGGGGGTTCGATTCCGGCTCGCACCTCTGAGTTTACTTATGTGCGAAATTCAATTTGAATTTACCACTGCGCTTTTCGGTGAAGGAAAACATCGTGAGGAAACCTGCACGCATCTGCGAAGTAATTCAAAGATGTGTGTGAAGTCCCTAATTCGCGCTGGGCCCGCGTGGGGACTTAGAGCCCAAACCCTCTCATGATGAGGGGAGGCCTGTGCCCAGCAGTGGAACGCAAATAGGCTGTAGTTGTAGTAGTACCTATGTCTCTCTCCATTCATTTGTATTTGTATTGTATTGTACAATGTCACTTATTATTTATTTATTATGACATTACAATATAGTCTTAGAGGGACTTCCTTCCGATATTGAAATTCATAGACAACTGTTTTATCGATACTTATTCCGAAGTGACATTTCATACTAGATATTAAGGACATCAGGAAATGGATAGCAATTGATTTGTTTCACTGTTCCGATAACAATAATGTAATGACCAAATATGACCAAAAAACTATAGTTGATTTAGTTAATTAATGCCATTTTAAGTTTTCCCAAATTTGTGGATGACATGGATTTATGTAATAAGTATGTTCACTTAAAAACTGTTAACAATAATGTAAATTTTGTAATTGAACATTTTGAACATCCTTTTTTGACAGCTTATTTCTGATAATAAAAGGATTTGAATGCTTGTTTCCAAACAATAACCTAACTAAGAGATAATTGTTAAAAGAAGTCTAGACCATACAAAATCTTAAGTTGGTAGTGATAGTCCAGATAATTTTAATGTCAAAGTTGAATTGTTTTTTAAAACATTTAGTTTGTTTAAGCTTCACTTCTAATCTATAACATCTGGTAAGATGAAAATTATCTTTTTTCTGACCACAGAAGACAGTGCATTGTAAGACGCAGATTATAAATCACAAAGACAGATGGTCCATGATTCACACACATGTGCCTTATGCATAAACACTTCTCACATGATGTGATGTTTTGTAAATAATCTTCCATAGTTTATTTTCACTGTACAATGGAATTTGGAACTTAAATGTGTGTTATCTTTACATTGAGTTTTTATTAATAATAAAGATTTATTTATTATTTATTTATTTATTTATTCATAAAAGTTTACATGACCTTACAGTTAACACCAATGCGTCATGAAACCAAATAAAACTATTTTGGCGACGAAACGGCGAAGATGTTAAGAACTGAATGAATTATCGAAACTACAAGATATTTTTAGCTACTACACTACAACCCAGCTCTCTGAATAGAAGTATAGAACAGACCTGACAAAATACTTTTTGAAATGTTCATGGTATTATTTGTACCACAGTACAGACCAATTTTCTTGTATTAAGTATATATATCATAATGCATGTAAATTATTCTGCTCAGTGAGTGTTTCTGTAAATTTTCATTTAATAAGTAAATTGATAATTCAATGGGTAAATAATAATTGTAAGTGTCATGAAGTGATAAAAACTGTTGAGAATGTGTAAGTCTCATGTGACAGAGGAGCTTCAAACAGATTTGGATTCATACATGAAAACAAAAGAACAGTAATGATTTCAACTCACGAAGCCAGTCGTTTGCATTTAATTGCAATAATATCTCTTTGAACCAGATATACATGGCAAACACAAGACGTATTGCAACAACCTACTGATTCAAGGCGCACCGATTTCTTAAACATAACCCAAATCATAATCGATTCCCAATCAACACGACATAGACAGCCTAACCATTCTATAACCGATAGTCAAGGAACCTAGTAACCCTACTAATACTTTCTGATAATTCCTTAAATATATATCGAAACATAAATACATACCCTTATAAGTACGCTGATGAAATGAAAACGTCCAACAGTCCAGTGTCGCAAACCATCATCACATACAACACACACAATTCACAGGTTCCACTAGCACCACACCATTTATAAATTAATAAATCCACACCCGCGCAAATGATAAAATCAGTTTCTTATTGACATAAACACAAACTGAGCGTCCGCCATATGCAGGTACGTTCTGCACATACAACCCGTGCTTATTTTTCTACCGACCAGTTCTGAAACTCTGTACCGCCTTGACAGCAGCTGATTATGTCAAAGTTTTGATTTAAAAAATTGATTTATTTTAACTAATGAACTTTACCATAAGGCATCGTTTTATACAACGTTTGTAATTCTTAATATGTCAAACTTGTATTGTTAGTAAATAAGCAATTAACTAATGAAATAAACAGTCAGCTGGCCGCTTGAACGTTGTTTCAAAACAGCACTTTCACAGCGCGTGTGTTCTGAACGAACGAGGACTTGTAGCTCACTTCAAGCAGATGTGGTCGACGCGGCAACTTCACTTCACTCCAATACCGACGAGCTTTGATTTCGATTTACGGAGAAGTGTAGATGCACGCGGAAAAGGGATAGCCGATATTATATCTTTCAAGTCAACGGCCTCTGTTTAGATACGGCGCGAATTGGGTATTATTTACTAGACTGGTAATGATATTACTTCAAGAGTACTTACTAGATACCTACCTACCTACTCTTTTTTTATGTGATTCATTACTTAAAATGGAATCGGTTCATGAGAAGACCAAAATAAATACCTAAGTAACAATAAAGTAAATGAGTTTTTTTATACCTATGATATAGGCAAACGAGCGCACAGCCCACCTGATGGTAAGTGATCACTGCGACCCATGGACACCGAAGTCCTATGATCCCCCATTAAGAAACCATAAGATCTCGAATGCGTTGCCTACCCTGAGGCCTAAGATGGAATGCCTCTGTGCCAGAAATTTCACCGGCTGCCTTAACCCCCTACCGGAACACAACAGTGCGAGCACTGCTATTTGGCGGCAGGTTAGTGGGGAAAGACGGTGGTACCACCCCGGACGGACCTGGCACTAGGCCCTACCACTAACTAAAAAAGTTTATGTCCTTCATGACGTTTTCTGGTCAGCGAGAGCTGACAGTTTTTGAGATAAGAAGTGGGTACCTAACATAGTATAGCACGACGCAACTTAGAAGGCGCGCGGCGAAGCACGAAGCCGTTGACGCAGAGTCTATGTATAAGCAAAAGCTTAAACTATGCGCCTTCTAATTTGTCTAATGTGTGTAAACCTAGGCTGTACTTTTAATTAAAACATAATTACCTGTGGTAGGTACCTAATGTTTGCAAAGCGTGGGGATAATACTGGAAAGCCGAGACCGTTTTGGAAATCAAAGCTAGAAGAGATGTAACGAGTAGCTCGTTGGTGGTAGATATTGAAAATAGGTAGAGATAATTTACTATAAGGAAGTCCCGCGCCACCACAATTTAAAACGCCTCCTATCCTATATATCTATATAGGTAGATCAGGCAGGGGTTTTTGTTACGCAATCTCTTCAGAATAATATCATATCAAGCCATACCAAGGTTAAGTATATAGGTTTACTCCGCCTCCGTTAATTTTGTACTAAGTATAAGTAATAATAGGGATGACGAGAGGGTGAAGAAATTGAAATTCTAATTAGTCCGTCAGTCAGGTAATAAAAAAATATTAGACACGTATTTTTTGTTTTATCAAATTAACAAAGAATGACTAAGTTAAAACGCATTAAAGTTGGAGAGTGGGGGATAACTACGTCACCGTTAGGCATAAATCGTACCTAACCGTGACGTCACGCGACATTTCAACTCAATATAAGATTGATTACGTGAAAAAAGAAAAAATACGTGTCCAATACTTTTCAATAATCTTCCTGATAGAGTAAGAAAAACCAGCCAAGTGCGTGTCGGGCCACGCGCAAATTATAGGGTTCCGAAGTTGACGATGCCCACAGTACCTTTCTAAGACTTACTAGCATCTAGCTAGCCTGTGGTATGACGTGCCCGCCCGACGCGCCTGCCGCTCGAGAAAAATCATTGGTTTTTTAATCATTTCATAAGTTGGTCGACTATGACTCGTAAGTTTGTACAGCCTACTTAGCTGTGATAGTTTTCCTTTCAACTACGTTATATATGCCATAACCGTGATTTTTTTCAACCATCCAAATACCACCATTTAGCTGGCAGGGGGGGGGGGACACGTGACTCTAACAAAAAATAGCACTTTAAAGCTTAATATTTCACAAACGCATCACTTAATCAAAAAATGGTTTTAACTAACCCACAATATTTTTTTAAGACCTATTCAACGATATGCCGCACCATGGGGTACGCAAGAAAAAAAAAAAACATCCCCACTTTACGAGTAGGGGAGGTACCCTATAAAAAAAAATATTTCAAAATTTTATTGTACCACTTTGTCAGCGTAACTAATATATATATTCATGCCAAATTACAGCTTTCTAGGACTAAGCATCTCCGAGCAATAGTGCGGACAGATGGACGGACGGACGGACATGGCGAAACTATAAGGGTTCCTTGTGGACTTCGGAACCCTAAAAACCATTCTCGAAATCGGTTCCTTCACGTTTTATCTTGCACTAGCCGTTGCCCGCGACTTCGTCCCGCGTAGACTTGGAATTTGCGTACCCGATGACTCTATCTATAGGTACATATATGTAGACGGTTAATAGTTATAGAAGTATTAAAAACTAGTTTGATCCGTGGACATAACCCGTTCCCATGGAAATATCGGGTTAAAAAGTGTTCACAGGGTCTCAAATTATGTCCATACCAAATTTCATACAAATTCGCCCAGTCGTTGCGACGTGAAGGAAGAACAAACAAACAAACACACTTGGACATTTATAACATTAGTATGGATTCAATTGGTTAATAAATATGATTCGTTATTTAAACTTGGGAACGGGACTTAAGACAGCTGTTAAAAATACCATGTAAAATGAAATAACGATTGTTTACAGCATCAAGTTTCATTATCTGTGCCCTATCACAATCATCAAAGCAAACGGAGATCACATCACTAGTGATTGATGCACGCACGAGTGCAGTGCATCGGTAGGTAATATCCCCATGCGGATACTGTTGTGTTCATGGGTTTATAGCACCGCTGGGAAATATAGGCGATGTGTTCTGCCCTTTAGATTTGATGTAGTTTAGATGCGGGATTTAGGAATTATTGTCGGAACTAAAAGTGGACAAAATGGGTAGGTACTTATTAGTTTTGGTCCACTTTATTATAATATCACAAGTAGGCGCTATATTTTGTTAGTGGTAAGACCTGGTACTGGGTCCTTCCGGGATGGTACCACCGTCTTTCCCCGCTAACCTGCCGCCAAATAGCAATGCTCGCACTGTTGTGTTCCGGTAGGGGGTTAAGGCAGCCGGTGAAATTTCTGGCACAGAGGCATTGCATCTTAGGCCTCAGGGTAGGCAACGCGTATGGTTTCTTAATGGGGGATCATAGGATTTCTGTGTCCATAGGCCGCAGTGACCACTTTCCACAAGTGGGCTGTGCGCTCGTTTGCCTATACCATTGGTATAAAAAAATGCGCTATTACAATAAAGTGGACCAAAACTAATAAGTACCTAAGTAGCAGGTAGGTAGACCTACTTACTTACGAGTGCTCAATTCACACCGTCGTGAAGAGGTATGAATGTTCCTACTAGTAGACAGACAGACAAAAGAGAGAGTTAGGTACTTCGCATTTATTATTCCGGATAGTATTGATTCCGGAAAGCATCTCTTAAGTAATGAAATGAGGTGGATGTAAAATATTCCACGCGACGTCACTTTACCAAACCCCAAATCATTATGAAAGCCATGATCATTTTGCGAACTACAACTATTTTGTATTTTATCGGACAATACAGACACTGAAAGTTTAAATATCACTACATAGTATAAAACAAAGTCGCTTTCTCTGTCCCTATATCCCTATGTATGCTTAAATCTTTAAAGCTACGCAACGAATTTTGATGCGTTTTTTTTTAGAGATAGAGTGTTTCAAGAGGAAGGTTTTCGTATATAATTTGTTATAGTTTAACGCTCAATTCCCGCGGGAACGCTATAGCCGAATTCCACGCGGATGAACTCGCGGGCAGAAGCTAGTATTTAAATAAATGAATCTACCTAATATTTTTCATAAAAAATAAAACATAAATTAGAATAAATAAAGTAGTCGTTAGATGGGTGCTTAAGAAAACAGAAAATACTAACGGTCGTTCTGATAGCTATAGTGAAGAACAGAAAACAGACGAAATAAAAAATAGTAGGTAAGTAAGGTATGTACCTATCTATGTAAAATGAACTTTCATTATTTTAAATCATGTTGAGGAAAATTAAAAACGTGTATTTAGTTTACACGAAACAGAAAATAACGTGATTTTTTTGTATTATTTAAGGAACATCATCAAGTAATGGGGTCACCGTTACTTTTCAATATCCCTCCCTTTCACACATTATCCTTCTCAAAAGAATGAGACAGATGGTGCTCCAAACATTTTCTATAGATACCCTTATCGTACACTCCATGAGGTTCTTTCTTTACGGTAATCCTTTAAAGCGAAGTAAACGGCAACGACCTCGTGTTTGGGATAACGGGCAATGGTCTTACTTAGAGGACTAAGAACATTCGACGAACTATGGCACGTTCGTTTGCCCAAGTTGGACTTTAACATCTTGTTATAAAGATGTGTGTTATTGTGAACTGCAAGCCGTATACTTAAAAGCTTGTTTGTTTACATGTCATTTGAGAATTAAATGACTGTGACTGACAAATGACGTTGATCTATTCAAGTGCTCAGTAGTATGTGATGTGTGTAATGTAATGGTTTTTATAAATCACGCAAAAGAGTTTTTAGGCATTGATCTATTATAAGTAAGGATTCACAATCAGCCGGAGAAAAATGGCCCCGTCAAAACGCTCGGGCACCCGTTTGGCCTTCGTTATAAAGAGGCGTTATAGCATATTGGAACGTATTTTCTAATGTCAGTTTGCTCCATATATTTTGACATATTCTGTTAGGCACTGTTCGTCCATATGTTATTACTTATTATAGGTCAATGTTTTTAGAGGATTATGGATTGTCTTCAATAGAGGAATGACTAGGACGAACCATTGAAAATATCCGTATTTTTTGTGGATAAGAACGGTTAGGTACCTATACAGCGTTTCTGCGGGAACTATGCTAACAGAAAGACGGACGGACAGAGTTACTTTCGCTTTTATATTATTAGTGTAGTATAGATGTGCGGAACAATGTCCGGCCCCCCTAGTGATCGATCAGCCGCAGCACCATTTGGATGGACAGACGGCCATGCGAAAATTCATTCGTTTAAGTTAAGGCTCGAATTCGGAAATCCCTCCTCGCATCAAAATATTGTTATATCATACATCCCTTGTCTCTGGTCATACTGTACCTACATCTACGAGTACAACTCTAGTTTAGGTAAGTATTAGAAGTGTCTTGTTAAGAAAGCGTAGGTACTTTATGTATCTTTCGTAGCTTTTATTAGCATCCACATGTTTACTACCACAAATTCACTCTCCCCAAGTCCTCACTTCCCACAAACTCATTTAATTTAATGAAAACACAATATAAATAAAATAAACATTAGACTACGACGCTCTCGAGTCATTTCGCTCCAACATTCGTCTTCGCGGTAAACGACGAATCTATTATTTTCTTCATCTCGAGTTTTTCGTTACGGTATTGTAAAATTATGGATGTTGAATGTTAAAATATCTCATTCGACTTTCTTTGTTTGTCTTACCGTTGTATATGTTTTATTTACTTAAATTCTACTCTGTTTCTTTTACCATCTTTCTCATACTCGTTTAGAGGTATTGCTATGCCATGGTTTCTCTTTGAGTTTTAGTCCTGTGGGGTCGTTCAAGTATTACGTAAGCAGATTTCTTACTATTTTTTACCCCCCCCCGCCCCCCTTGTCATCAAAAGTAAGCAAAGCTCTTACCCCCTCCCCCTATGCTTACGTAAACATTTTTAGTTATAAATGTTTTTTTATATTGTCATTTTAAAAATAGGAAAATCCATGGAAAGATTATGTTTAACTGATACACATAGATAGAGTAAGGGACAAAAATATTATAATCAGAAAGAATATAATAATGTAATATAATAGATGCATTAATTAGACAAGTGAATAGCGCGCGGTAATTTCCCTAATGCGCGATAATTCCCCTAATCGGTTCTCAAAGCGAGTGCCTAAACATATGCATTATTTGTGGGAATCCCCGAAAATGCGTTTCGTTTTCACGCATAGACAATGTGAGGGTTGCCATTCGTGTAAAAAAGTAAATAACTAACGATGACGTAATCATCATCTAGACCCCCCTACCCCCCATGTCATCCAAAATAAGCAAAACAGAGTGCTTACGTAATACTTGAACGGCCCCTGTAGGGTAGGTGGTACCTACAACCTACCTACTAAGTGGTGGTGGCCTAGTGGTTCGACCTACCGCCTCTCATGCGGGGGTTAGATTCCGGCTCGCACCTCTGATTTTGAGACTTATGTGCGAAATTCAATTTGAATTTACCACTGAGCTTTTCGGTGAAGGAAAACATTGTGAGGAAACCTGCACGCATTTGCGAAGTAATTCAAAGATGTGTGTGAAGTCCCCAATCCGCACTGGGCCCGCGTGGAGACTATAGCCCAAACCCTCTCGTTGTAAGAGGAGCCTGTGTGTGTATAGCAGAACACAACTTAGAAGGCGCGCGGCGAAGCTAACATACATAGGCTAAGTCTCCCCCAAAGGTCACAAGCCGGTCCTGTGTCAGCTACATCCACTGGATTCCTGCGACCACTGCTAGGTCGTCGTAGGGGCAATGTGGAGTTCACATCACGTTAGACTAAAGCTAATATAAGAGTACCTACAATCATCACATTCAAGATTTGCATTCGAGATCTTATGGTTTCTTAATGGGGGATCATAGGATTTCGGTGTCCATGGGCCGCAGTGACCACTTACCAGCAGGTGGGCTGTGCGCGAGTTTGTCTATACCATTGTTGCGGCGTAGAGCTGGATGGGCACGGCAGACGAGCAGATGGCAGGAACAGCAGTCGGAATAAAGAATGCGGCTTCAAAATACTAATTTAACTTTAATAACTCGAAATTTACATAAATTAATAAAAATAACTAGAAAAATCAGTGCTGAGGTGGCGAAGTGTTAGGCGATATAATTCAGCGGTGATCCAGCCAATGCCGAGCAGTTGGCGTGTTAACTCCGTCGGTGTAGTCGTTCGACCAATCGCAGCAGCTCGCGATGACGTGATATTGGCTCTGATTGGTGCTCAATGACGTGATAATTTTAACCGTCTCTGTTAGTCGCACACGCTACCTCTAGCGGCAACAGGCTCCAAAATATCGTTAAAGGTTTGAAATTAATGGACAAGAAATCTGCCTAATTTGGACACTAGGGGCGCTGCGATCGCTTCACCCAAACCATCTGTCAATTACATAGAAATATTTGTTGTTATTGGTTTTACTTAAATTATTAAAAACTGCCGCGCTGTGCAGTTCCAGGATGCAATGAGAACGGATGACACGTATTTCCGAAAGTCGAGCTGTTGCGTATTCTTGTCCATTGCGGCGACGACACCATTGATATAAACAAAAACACTCATCAGGGAATCATCTCTGGATAAACAGCCTGGATACCTGATTGGTCCAATGACCGACATCGTTATTTTATTAGCGTGCTACTCAGGTTTTACGACATATTGTAAATGATGGCGTTTATGAGCCGTTATGTGAGTTCATCGTGATCAGTACCTACAAAAGAAAGTCAATAAGTTATGGAAACATTGAAATTTTGGGTTCGGAAATTCCGTTTTATTTAAAAAAAAAACCGGCCAAGTGCGATTCAAACTCGTGGTTTTTTTTACGACTGACCAGCGATTGATCTTTATCCTCACCTGATGGAAAGTGACGATGAGGCCAAAGGTGTAGCTCACTGGGTCAGTAAACACCTATTCACTCTAGTCTTGAAGACCTCTATATTGCCTGGGCGAGAGAGTTCCATTCCTTAGCAGTCCGCATACCAATGAATGAAATGATGATGCAAAGCATTTTGTTCGAATGAACGGAGTATCGACTACTGAAAGGAACTGAGGTCCGTGCGCAATAAAATCCGTATTTCACAATGATTTAGTTATTTATTATAGATTCACAAATTCACCGTGCCGTTCGTGCCGGTTTGGTCGACTCACTGACCGGTGTTGCCAGTAAGTAATATTTTGTTCTAAACAAATTCCCGGGGGAATATTGAGGTAAGTAATTTAGGTAAGTACTTATTATAACTAGCTTATTTCTAAAATATTTTTACGACATACTTGTCTGCAAAGGGTTATTTTACACTAAATATTGAATTTGATGATTGTAACTCTATTAAACAATATTTGAAATGAATTTTGAACTAAAACAAACTAATTATTTTGAATTTAATGAAATTTGATATTTCTATACAGACAGATGTCGATCTTAATTATAATTATGATGTGAGAGTGCTAAATGTACAACAAATTAATTGTTTCAATGAAATCTCTAGGTAAGGCGACTATTTTAAAACAATTACAGCTTAAGTGTTTATCTAGTAATAAAAGAATTTTAACAGAGACTGTGCTTAATATTAACCTATTTTATTTAGTTATATCTATGTCTATTTTGCTCACTGAACTATGAACAGAATAGTTTACTCTATTTAAATGCTACATTATGTTTTACATTACATTTAAAACTTTAAACTTAACTTAATCATCATAAAATGGAAGCAACGACACTTTGTTGATGGCCATGCTTTTTTCAGACTTATTAGGAAGTCGCAATTTGACAACGCGAACTCTACCGTCTTTTCCGGGATATACTTCTGTAACTATGGCTAATGGCCACGTCAGGGGGGAAGTATGTTCATGAATGAGTACCAGTTGCCCTTTTTCAATATTTTTATGGGTCTGGCGCCATTTTGGCTTGCTTTGCAATTGGTTCAAATAAGTTTTCTTCCAAACGTTCCAGAAACGTTGGACAATTTGAGTAGTTAATTTCCATAGTCTCAGACGATTGGTGGGAACTGTCGTATAGTCCAGTTCTGGCACCATGTTTATTTGCCTACCAGTTAGAAAATGCCCTGGCGTGAGGATTGTGAAATCTTGTCCGTCTCTAGTTATTGGAGCTAAGGGACGAGAATTCAGCACTCCTTCGACTTGAATCATTACAGTTTCAAATTCCTCGTATGTAAGAGTTAATTTTCCAATTACACGGCGGAAATGGTGCTTCGCGCTACGCACTCCAGATTCCCATAATCCGCCCCAGGTAGGGGATCCTACAGGAATGTAATGGAACTCTACATTTCTTTGTGAAGCAAAGTTGGTTATTTTGAAAACACTATCTTTATCTTTACACATTTTATACAACTGGTTTAACTGATTGTTGCATCCTTTAAAGGTGGTAGCGTTATCACAGTAAATTTTAGAAGGAAGACCTCTGCGGCTTATAAAACGTTTAAGCGCCGCCAAGAAAGCATCGCTGGTTAAATCGGAGACTAACTCCATGTGTATCGCCTTTGTGCAAAAGCACACAAATAGAGCCACATATCCCTTGCTTATTACAGATTTTCTTATACGGGACTGCTTTATATCAAATGCACCACAATAATCGATACCTACCACTTGAAATGGCGCTGAGAAGTTGACTCTATCATGAGGGAGTGAACCCATGAGTTGCTTAGCGGCTTCCGCCTTTAGTCTAAAGCAACGCATGCACTTGTTGATAACTTTCTTTACTTGTCTTATCCCACCTACAATCCAGTATCTCAATGAAAGATTGTAAAAAGTTGTCTTAGCACCTACATGAAGCAACAATGTACTATGGTCATTTTCTATATTTAGTTTTGTCACATTACAGTTTTTTGGCAATAAGAGAGGATGCCGTTGATTATAAGGAATGTCGGCATTTTCGATTCTGCCTCCAACTCTCAAAGCGCCATTTCCGTCTACAAACAATGACAAATTTACCATAGAGCTATCATTAGGCTTACTCTTTTTAAGACATTCAAATTCATTTTGAAAATGATTATTTTGCACGTTAATAATAATTTTTAACATTGCATGCCGTAACTCAGGTACAGTCAGGATTATCTTATTTTTATTTACACTTTTAGAATTGCTCTTATTTTTACAATTATTGTAAAATCTGTATATCAATGCAATTATTCTTTGCAAGCGCAATATATTCGAACAGTTTTCGAAAATTGGCAGTATTTGGGGTTGGTCCAAGGCACTGCATGCCACAGCTGCTTCCTGAGCGGCCGGGCTCCCTGTTGAATCTTGAGACTCGATCTTCAAAGCTTTTTGGCACTCTATGTTATCACACATAGAGTTTTGGCAGTGGACTGTATCTAGATTTTCTTTTAAGCAATCTGGGCCTTGCCACCAGAGAGCAGATGAGGCCAAGGTGTCTGGACTTACCCCTCGCGAGATTAGATCTGCTGGATTGTCAGAGCCTGGTATATGATGCCATGAATCTATGGAAGTTAAGTTAGTAATTTCCTGCACTCTATTTTTGACATATACATCTTGTTTATTATAATCAGCTTTTATCCAAGCCAAAGCTACCATAGAGTCGGTAAATAAAACCGTGTCTTGAATATTCAATATGTCCTTAACTTTTGACATTAAATTTGCGAGTAAGCAGGCACTAGCTACCTCTAGCTTAGGTATACTGAGTTTGCGCTTTGCAGGATTAACACGTGACTTAGCACAGAGCAGATTTACATGCGTTTCATTTTCGTGGCAAGCTCTTATATATATACAACACCCGTAAGCTGATTGCGAGGCATCACAAAATCCGATTAACTGTACATTATTGGCACCATTAATTTTTAAATTCCGTTTAACATGAATGGGAGTCATTTTTGAGAGACTATCATAGAAAGATACCCAGTCAGTCAATAAATCGTGAGATAAAATATCATCCCAGTCTCTATTGATTTGCCACAAAGTTTGGAGAAATAGTTTGCCCTTTAACACAATAGGGCCAGCTACCCCAAGCGGATCGAACATGCTACCGATGCAACTTAAGACAGATCTTTTAGTCCATTTGTTTTCGTCATGTACCTTTGAAAAGCTTATTTTGAAGTTATCGTTTTTGACATCATAGGAGACACCTAGAGCCTTAATTACAGTATTTTCACCTTGCAGTTCGATGTTATCAAAATGTTGTTTATTTAAAGGTATGTCATTTAACAAACACGGATGGTTAGCAGCCCATTTATGTAGCTCAAAATTCCCTTTGTTAAGCAAGTTTATAATTTGATCTCTTACCTCTATGGCATCATGCAAAGCCGACACTGACCCTGCCAGAATATCGTCTACATACGTGTTCTCCCTCAGCACCTGCGCAGCCAGGGGGAGCTCCTCCTCGAAGCAGTCTGCCAACATCTTCAAGCACCGGGTGGCCAGGTAACTTGAGCTATTCAGTCCGTAAGTCACGGTGTTGAGCTGTAAACACATAATTGCATCAGCTGGATTCTCCTTCCAGAGGATATTTTGGAGATGCCTTTGAGACGGATCTATTAATATGTTTCTAAACATATTTTTTATGTCAGCAATAAAGACATACTCATATGTTCTAAATTTGAGCAGTATGTCGAAGAGATCTCTTTGATATATTTTACCATTGTATAAAACATCATTTAATGATGTTTTGGTATTTGTTTTGGCACTTCCATCAAAAACTACACGGACTTTAGTGGTCTTTTTGTCTAAACGCACTATCGCATGATGTGATAGAAAATATAAAGACTCGAATGGTATATTGCTGTTTTTTATATCATACAATTTAGCATGACCCATATCTACATATTCCTTTAGAAAATTGGAATATTGTCATAATAGCTCTTGATCATTAGACAATCTTTTAAGAAGCTGCTCCAGCCTTTGATAAGCAATTGAAAATGAATTGCCCATTTGCAGTGATTCTGCTGGTTTAACCAGAGGTAATTGAACTTGAAACTTACCATTTTGCAGAATCGTTGTGGCCTTGAAGAGTGCCTCACATATTTCCTCTTCACACGGAGAGTCGTCATCAGGAGCCTTGGAGGAGTCCTTGGTATTGACCAAGGGCATGGTTTCTACTTCCCAGAATTTCTCTATCGTTTCACGAAGAGAGTTTGAGTCGTTTAACGAGCATCCTGTTATACACAACACAGAACATATGTTAGTAGCATGCTCACATGCATTTTTGGCTAGACCGGAAACCACCCAGCCAAATTTAGTGTTAATTAGTAAAGGCCCATTGTTAATTTTTAGTTGTCCTGGAATGATGCAGTTAAAGAATACATCAGCCGCCAGTAGCACGTCAATATCACCTGGGGTATTGTACCCATCATCGGCAAGCTTTAAGCCTGCAGGCAAATTGCTTGTGACTACACTTTGCTGTGGCAAGGGGCAAGTTATTTTATCCACAATGGAACACATTACATTTTCATTGTAAGAATCATCAAAGCTGCTTATACGAATATTGACAGCTTGCTGAACTGAACTGTTCTTTTGGCCAAGTGTTACAATATTTAAATCCTTTGCAACAATATTCATATTTAATTTTTTAGATAAAGCTTCAGTTATAAAGGAAGACTGACTGCCTGAGTCGAGAAGCGCTCTGGCAGTAATATGATTTCCATCTTTACACAGAACTTTAATTTTAATGGTTGGCAAAAGAACAGTTGCGTTTTGCTGACTGTATGCAGTCATATTATTTTGACTGACTGTACAAGTTGTATCAACATTATTTGACACTTCTTTTAACTCCTCATAATGCAGGAGTGTATTATGAGCCATAGATTTGCAATGGACACATTTTAATTTAAGCTTACATTTTTTGTTATGCTTATTCAAACATGACATGCACAAATTATTATTGTTTACATAAGTAAGTCTGTCATTTATAGCTAATAATTTAAACTTTGGACAAGCAAATAATTTGTGTTTGTCATCATTACAATATAAACATTGTGATGCCTTTTTAGCAATGACATTTGGCAAGGATACATGAGACTTTTCAAATGATTTTTTGGAAGTAGTCATTTGCCTTTGGCTTTCCTCAAAACTGGACGCCCTATTTTCAAGAAAGGACAGTAAACCTAATACTGTTGGCAGATTGCCCTTGTCTCTTTCCATGTGGTACTGCCTTGAGTTAAAAGCATCTAACTTACGTGTAAGTATAGGTAGCAATATCATGTCCCATGTTTCCACTCGCTGATCCATATTCTTCAAAGCACCAAGGTGTTGCCTCACATGTGATACGAAGTCCCGAAGATTTGTTGCTGTCCCCTTTGCTATATTTGGATAGTCCAGTATTTGATTGACATGACTGGTGATCAATACCGCGGGGTTGTCATAACGCTCATTCAAAAGCTTTAAGGCTTCACTATAGGAACTGTCACATAGAGGAAGCCCTGTAATCAGCGCTTCGGCTTCATTTTTCACATGCGCCTTGAGATAGTACAGCTTCTGCACTGGTGCCAGTGTCGCATCACAATCTATAACAGCCGTGAATAGCTCCAAAAACGGTTTGTATTTTGTTATGTCTTCCCCAGTGAAGGTCGGCAATTCTAGCCGTGGCAACTTGGTGGCTTCAGCCCGAGATGAGCTTGGCGCCTGTGACGGCCTCCGCGCACTCGTAAGGTCATGAATCTCAGCCGAAAGTTTAAAATACCGATCTTCTAGCTCGTTAGACATAAAGTCCTCTTCCTCCGTTTTATTTTCTAGGAGTTTTATTTGTAGGTCAACATCTGCAAATTGTTGCATTGTTTTCTCGAGGGCCGAGATCCGAAGTCTCATTATGTCTAATAAAGATGCTGTTACATTTTTCTTGTTATCCGTCACATATTTCTCCAGCCTTGTCACCTGGGCCTTACATTGTCCTCTGGCGGCACGCAGACGCCGCAACTCTTCTTCTTTATCTTTGTTTTCTTTTGATGTCGACATTTT
Source organism: Aethes cnicana (assembly GCA_963971205.1). Taxonomy (NCBI): domain Eukaryota; kingdom Metazoa; phylum Arthropoda; class Insecta; order Lepidoptera; family Tortricidae; genus Aethes; species Aethes cnicana. The sequence continues at coordinate 10,688,346 of OZ020285.1, forward strand.
CTAGCACCACGGAATACAAGTTGAATATTAATCGCAATATTTAACGGATAAACACGGCCTGTTTTTTTTTTTTTTTTTTTTTTTTTTTATTTTTTTTTTTTTTTTTATTATAATGGCTTCTGTCCAGGGGACAATTCAGCCAGCGTCAAGGTTTGAAAGCTACAAGTGATCGGTGTAAATATTGGCCAAATGGTTTTGAATAACGGATGATCGGTTGGATGAACTAAAAAAAAAAAGAGGGTGAAACAAGGATTATATGTACAAAATGGTAGCTGGCTAAATGAGTAAAATTGGGTGTATTTAGGAAGGAGAGGATAAGGAAAAAGAGAAGGAATAGTTACAGCTTTATGTTGAAATCGGTAATGAATTTAGTTAAAACATATATAAAAGGAGTGTGGGCTAAAGATAAAAGATAGTTTAAATTAACGGGACGAGGGATGGAGTCTGGTAAAAGATCATAAAGAGAAGTCGATAAATTACGGCAGTTAAAGAAGATATGATCCGGAGTGCCGTCCTCAAGTCCGCACTCACACAATGAATGATCACGAATACGGATTTTTGCCAAAAATGAGGGAGAACAAATATGACCCAGTCGTAACCGAATTATAGTGGAGGTGGCATGTTTTGTCGCGTCTCGGTACCTAAAAAACCATGGCTTAACCGGAATGTTTGGTTGAATTCGTTTGTAATTTTTACCTTTATAGAGGCTAGACTTATCCCATTCTTCAGTCCATTGATCACCAAGGTGAGTCTTAACAGAGGATCGTAAATCCCGACTGAAACATTGAGAGTGAGATGTGCAACCAATATGAATAGCCTGTTTGGCAAATTCATCCACCTGTTCATTACCAGCAATGCCGGAATGCCCAGGAATCCAAACAAGAGATACCTCGATTCCGAGGGACTTACACCTAAAAAGTAATTCTCTTGTCTTTAAAGTGATAATTAGGTTGTCTTTGGAGCGAAGTGGAAATTTAGAAATATCTTGGAGACAACTCAAAGAATCCGAAAATATTAATGATTTGTTCAACCTATGGGATTCTACAAATGAAACTGCCTCATATATGGCAATTGCTTCACCAGAGAAAACTGTCATTTGAGGAGGACTTTTAAAACTTAATATAGTATTGTAACGAGGAATCCAAACAGCTGAACCGACAAAACCTTGATCAGACATTTTCGAAGCATCAGTAAAAATTGGTAGCCATCCCGGAAATTTTTCATCAAGGACCTTATTGAAAATACTGTTAGCACAGGGAGAAGACTTGTTAATACCAAAAGAAAATAAAATATTTGGTTCAAATATAAGAACATCAAAATCAATAGAAAATATAGCGTTACCAGATAATTGAAGAAGGGAAGGGCCATCACGGAATTTTTGAAAACTTTTTACTAAACAAGGCGTGGTTTTATGAGTCCAAAAGGTGGAAGAGGAAACTAGATCAGCTAGATTTGTTACTCGAGATAATAATGGATGATCAACAGATTGAGCAACTCTAAAGAAAAACCGGTCCGATAAGAACTGTCTGCGAAGATGTAAAGGAGGTTCCAAGCATTCAATCTGAAGAGCATTTATCGGGGAAGATTTCATAGCCCCAGATATAATACGTAGACATCTAGATTGAATTTTATCTAAATAAGAGAGTGCAAGTTTGCTACAAGGCTCTAATAAAAAGGCACCATAATCAAAGTGGCTCCGTATAATGGCATTGTAAAGCAATTTTTGAGAGAAAGGGTGAGCCCCCCACCATGCACCTGATAAAGCTCTCATGACATTAATGCCCTTTTCGCATTTACTCTTAATATAGTTTAAATGGGTGATACCAGACATACGTGAATCTAAGTGAAAGCCTAAAAATTTTACACTATTTTCTACAGGAATTAAATCGTCATTGATTAATATGTCTACAGTCGGAGTCGATCTCTTTCTTGAAAATACTACTACAGAACTTTTAGATGCTGACAGACTCAAACCGTGATCTGATAACCAAGTCTCAAGATAGTGTAACGCTGTATTTAATCTAGATGAGCAGTCAAGTATGGACTCAGAAGCATAATATAAGGCAATGTCATCTGCATACTGAAGAACATCGCAGAAACTGTCAACAGTTTGGTCAAGATCGGCTGTGTAAAAACTATATAGCAAAGGACTCAACACCGAACCCTGAGGTAACCCTTTGAAAATCTTTCGAGGAGGAAACAAATTTCCATTGAGGCGAACGCAAATAGAACGATCCATAAGGATATTAGATATAACATTAACCATCTTTACAGGCAATCCTAGGTGAAGCATTTTCTGAACAAGAATAGGAAGTTGGACATTATCATATGCAGAGGTGATATCTAGAAAAACACCTACAAGATGTTGGCCTCGAGAAAAAGCTAAACGGATGTCTGATGTGAGAATGCTCAGACTATCCATAGTTCCAGAGCCTCGCCTGAAACCAAATTGAGTCTTAGCTAATAGCTTACGAGTTTCTAAAATCCATTCTAGTCTATTTTTAATAAGATGTTCCAGAATTTTCAATAAAACAGAAGAAAGAGCAATTGGTCTATAAGATGAAGCGTCTGTAGGATCTTTATGGGGTTTCAAAATGGGGACAATAATCTGAACTTTCCATGAATCGGGAATGGAACCCGAATTAAAAATTTCATTTAAGAGTGCAAGGAAATAAATTTTTGAAGATGTGGAGCACCTTTTTAGAAATGAATAGGGGATGCCATCAATACCCGGGGAAGAATCGCGTAAATGATCTAAAACTGAAGAAATCTCAGAAAAGGAGAAGGGTTCGTCCATTCTATCAGATGACATCTGTGGGGAAACGGAAGGAAGACTATCTTTATTAGGCACAAAAGGAGGAGCGAGTTTGTCCATAAATTCATCTAACCAGGCAGAAGGGTCATTGGCTACAATATCACTGGCAGATAATGCACCCCTAAATCTTTTTAAATTCTTCCATACCTTTGTAGAAGGAGATCGAGGAGACAGGCTTACACAAAAACGGTTCCATCCTTGTCGTTTCTTTAAAGCTAGAAGTTTTTTACATCGTGCATTGGAAGACTGGAAATGTAAATATTTATCCAAATTTGATAAATTGGCGAGGAAGTCTTCTTCCGCTTTATTACGTTTTTTAATAGCTAAAGTGCACTCAGCATCCCACCAAGGCGGGGAATTGATCCTTTTGAGTGAAGAATTTTTAAGAGGGATACAAGAATTTGCCGAAACGGAAAGAATATTTACAAACTTACCATATAATTCAAGAAAGTTTTGTGGGGTAACAGGAGGGAGTAATTTTATTTCATTTTCTACTATTGCAGAGAATTCAGGCCAATCTGCTTTGTCCAATCTAAATTTTAAGAGAGGAGAGGATGTTGGAACTGAAGGAGAAACAGTAGAAGAGAAAGAAATCAAGATAGGGAGGTGGTCACTACCATGGGATCGAGAGAGAATAGACCAATTTAGGCAAGAAGAGACACTGGCGGAAGCTAAAGTAATATCCACAGAACTAGGATTTTGAGACGGAGAGGTTCTTCTGGTAGGAGAGCCGTCGTTCAAAATACATAGATTGAGTTTATCAATCATATCAAGCAGAGAGCGAGAATTAGAGTCACAGAAACTAGAACCCCATATAGTATGGTGGCAATTAAAATCACCCATTAAGATCAGAGGACCAGACAAAGAAGAGAGAATGGAATCAAGTTCAGAAATAAGAGTCATATTGGGATGAGGTATATATATAGAAATAAAGGTAAAATTTAAGGCCTTTACGGCAACAATAAAAAGTCCCGGAGAATGGGGAGGAATTGGAATCAAAGAATATGATATGGATCGGCTGATGAGAATAGCACAACCACCCCAACCATTTATACTGTCATCCCGAAGACACGAGAAACCAGGAACCCTAAAAAGGGAACCAGGCTTTAACCAAGTCTCCGAGATGGCCAAAATGATTGGGGAAAAAGAGCTGATGAAATGGAAAATTTCATGTTTTTTATGACGGATGCTGCGGCAATTCCACTGGATGGCTGTACAAGCCATTATCAGAGAACATTGTAGACAGTTGACTAAGCGTATTAATGACGTTGTTCGGTATAACATCGGAGAATTTACTTAAGAGATTTACAAGAGTAGTAACCAAGAGGTTAATGAGGTTTTCATTTGGTGTCTCTGAACTGTTCAGAGCACAACCATTGGGCTGGACAGAACGAGGAGTAGAGGTGATTCTTTCATGAGCGGCTTTGTCATATCCGGGGGCAAGAGAGGGAGCCGGCTTACGGGAGAAAAAGACAGTTTTCTTGTATGAATGCTGAGAAGAATTCGGAGATGATGATGGGGAAGGAGCAGGGTCAGAGTGATAAGGGGAAGATGGGGGAGCACGAGTAGTGTCAGCAAAGGAACGACGAACCGGACGAAAACGAAGAGATGCTACATTATACGGAATATTTTCCTCAGACATTACGGATTTGATAGCTCGTTGTCTCGCATGCTCAGGACAAGACGTGTTTGTGGCAAGATGGCTGCCCGAACAAAAAAGACATAGAGACTTTTCATCTTTAACTGTGCATGATTCCCCTTCGTGGGGTTGAGCGCACTTAAAGCACCTGGGCTTTGAGCGGCACGAAGCTTTAATATGACCAAAACGGCAGCATTTGTTGCATTGAATAGTAGGAAGCTGATACACTTCAACGGGGAGAGAAGTGTGCATGCAGAAAACTTTTTCTGGTAAAACTTGACCAAGAAAAGTCAAAGCTACTGACTGGGTCGGGACCCACGAAACATTACCATCATTGACCACTTTCCTATTTAAGCGCCTTGCCTTAATAACTCGGCACTCCGGCACCGAGCACTCAACACAGGACACGAACTCCTCCAATGTCCAGTCAATTGGAATATCACGAATCAAGCCCATCCTGGTTACATTGTACGTGGGGATAACTGCAGAAAAGTTATGTTGAGCCAGTAAAGAGTTCTCAAGAAATGAATTCGCAGATTCTTGGTCAACAAACTCCATCATAATTCGATTACGACCGGTCGCCTTAATTCCCTCCTTAGTTAAACCGCGAACATAATGTTTGTGTATCAGCTGTGCAAACTTGAGGATACGTATACTGGTCTCCGGATCTGAAGAAACTCTAGATACATTGACTATGAACGGACCTTTATCCATAGAACCATATTTGAGTTTGGTACCCGGGGCGAACTCGGGAACCGTGTATGTATGTTGCAAAGATGCAGATGGTGGAGTTCGATTATCACGCTTCGCAACACTATCGTCACTCTTTTCATTTTCAATGCTTCGTTTTAAGGAGTTGTTAGCACCGAGTTCGCACCGGGACACCGAAGTGTCCATGGACGAACACGATAAATTCCCGCCCCCGTCCGGGGGCTCGTTTTCCTCCATCTCCTTCACCAAATATACACAAAAAACTCACCCGACCAATAAAAAACACTAAAAACTACTATTTACAACACTAATTCTTAGATATCCAACAAATAATATTTAAAAACCGCGGGAAAAAATTTTGCACGTGTAGCCACCAACACCGCCAAAACGACGCTCACACGGCCTGTTATTGCTGCAGAAACGTTTTGACATTGACAGCTACTTTTTTCTTTTTTCGCCGCTGCGTTACTAAGGGTTTGCCAGTGCAACCAATTATATTCGATCGAACGATTGGCTGTATGAGTCGATAAATCGATCGAGTGAGTTGCTGGCGAGATTTGTTTGAGTGAGCGGCCCGCCGACCGGAAGCGCTGCCAACTTAACCACTTCGAGACTTAACCTCTTCTATCATATGGTCAAGTTGTAAAATGAATCTAATATTTAATATAAAATTCTCGAGATGCAGACTTATCCACTTATTAAACACTTTATACGCTATCACAGGTTTCACGGCAAATGGAACTATACTTTAAATTTCGAAATACGAACAATGGCCACGCACGCCACGCCACACGACTTGCACTTCTTAAGGCGCCTGTAGCCGTCGATGACCTTGGGCGTTCGAGCTCGATCCTCTCAATAATAACCGCGCCAAATACGCTAACGTAAATTACAACGATACCAATGGTTAATTTCGCCCGCTGTCTTAAGTCTACCGTGGCCCAGCGGTCCAAATTCATCATGACGTACATGAGAGCGCCCTCTTGCGCGGGTTCAAATCACCGCTTAAAATATCTTTTTGTATATTTTTTTTATGAATTGAATACTTTTTTAATTAATTTACATGCTGAACATGGTACTAGTGATATTTAGATATTTTTAATGTTTTTTCGTATCAAAGTCGTAGTTTAAGAATATGCAATGCAATTAGGCATTATGCGTATGTAGGGTAAAACCCCGATTAATGACTACATACATTATAAAGTTCAAACAGCAGGAAAACTGGCCTGTCTGGAAAAAAAATCTTCATGGTTTTATTAATTATAATCATGATTTTTTAATGTCAAATATTCTTGAATAAAGTCATTGTTAAAATCCGATCATTCTGTACAATCTAAACATATATTCTGTACATCTAAATATACATGGTGGGTCAGAAAATATGGCAAATACCTAATTAACCCATAGTATCGGCTATCGATTCTAAGTATATTGTATAGGTAAACATATTTTGTATAGGATTCAGGCGTCGCTCACACAACCAATCCCATATACATTTTTTTTTTACCAACTGGAAAAAAAATTTAAGACCTATACAATATACTTAGAATCGATAGCCGATATGGTGGGTTAATTATTTGCCATATTTTCTGACCCACCGTGTATAAAACTCAAAGGTGACTGACTGACATAGTGATCTATCAACGCACAGCCCAAACCACTGGACGGATCGGGCTGAATTTTGGCATGCAGGTTCCTTAGGGAACGTATGGGAGCGCTAAGAGAGAATTTCCCGAAATTCCCACGGGAACGGGAAAAAACGGGATCTTTCATTTTAATATTTCTGCGCATACGAAGTTGCGGGGAAAAGCTAGTTATCTATAAAAACATCAATTCAGATTCCTTTTCTAAGTTGGTGGACGTGAATTGGGCCATCGTCCACCTGGACGCAATCTGGATTAAGTGGACGCAAACTTGGTAAATCGCCTAATATGCCTATTTGTGTCGTTTTTTTGAAAACCACCAGATGTTTCGACCAAAACTATAAGTTATATTGAAAAGGACTATATAATCAATACATTACGTTCCTTTTATAATCAAAATTTCAATTAGAACATTTTTATTTTCACCTTCAAACTTGCCAACTCCACTAAGTGGACGCAAACAGGCGAAGCGACCCTACTTTTCTGGTTGAGTTCGGGATACCTACCAAGCTGGCAACAGCGCGCGCGACCGCGAGGTAAACAACACGAGTGCCGAAACTCGCAACGTCGCCTTGTTCACATCCACAACTTTCTGTATAATGCAATGAAGTTATAGAAAAATAACACGACTTCAAATCCAATATAAAAGTCAAATTTTTGAAACGAACTTATCTACTTCTAGCTTTAGTAATCATGATAGTTTAGATATTTTTAAATTAATAAATAAAAATATTTAAAAATATTAAAAACGCCGCATAATTCAACAAAGCGCCTACGTTAACAAGCGCAGCAAATGTGTGTTGTGATACTTGTGATTATACACTAAGTAAGACATAGGTTTTTCGTCTAAAAGCTATTTATCATAAAAGTTAAGAAGGTCAAGCCCTAGATAAAATTCTGAAAAGTACTTGCAAAAAATTTGGCAACGCAGATTTTTTCCTAAGCGGAAATAAATGGTTACATATAGGAGGATTAAGGATTTCTTAAATGACATCCATAGTACAAATCATTACATATAAGACGATATAAAATACCAGAAACACTAATTGACTATATTTGTGTTCCATATTCGTAAACTTTGCAGATGACTACTTGTTACAATTATAGAAAAATGGTTACAAAAACACCTCGATTTTGCATTTTTGCCTCACTACTCACCTTAACCGAAATACACTGTTTTTTAGTTTTTGCACTGGTTCAATGTCACGGGTAGACGGACCAAATGAAAGGTTGAGGTCCGTGCGCAATAAAATCCGTATTTCACAATGATTTAGTTATTTATTATAGATTCACAAATTCACCGTGCCGTTCGTGCCGGTTTGGTCGACTCACTGACCGGTGTTGCCAGTAAGTAATATTTTGTTCTAAACAACTACAAAAGAATGCAAACTCTCCCCCCGTCTGGATGTCCCGTGACGAAAAGGTGACGGTGGAACCAGGTCCTGTAACTCCTGAGAGCACTCACCAAAATGTATCCGGTAATAAACGGAAAGGCATGTAACTCTCCGCCGATGCTCAAGATTTTCTTATAATTATATTATTTTTCAAATTGAATTTCGCACATAAGTAAACATAGAGGTACGAGCCGGAATCGAACCCCCGACCCTGTGCATGAGAGGCGGTAGGTCGAACCACTAGGCCACCACGGCTAGAAATTCTTAATTTGAATTGACCACTGCATTTTTCGGTGAAGCAAAACATCGTAAGGAAACCTGCACGCATCTGCGAAGTAATTCAAAAATGTGTAATAAAAAGTAGTATATTATTTTTGTTATATAATAGTGCCCGCGACTTCGTCCGTGTAGACATTTTATACTTAGGTAGATACCAAACTTCGACTTCGTAACCCCCTTTGCGGGCCATCATCATCTACTACTAACTACTACTACTACTACAGCCTATTTGCGTCCCACTGCTGGGCACAGGCCTCCTCTCATCACGAGAGGGTTTGTGCTATAGTCCCCACGCGGGCCCAGTGCGGTTTGGGGACTTCACACACATCTTTGAATTGCTTCACAGATGCGTGCAGTGCGTGAGGAAACCCACGATGTTTTCCTTCACCGAAAAGCTCAGTGGTAAATTCAAATTGAATTTCGCACATAAAGTAAACTTAGAGGTGCGAGCCGGAATCGAACCCCCCGACCCTCTGCATGAGAGGCGGTAGGTTGAACCACTAGGCCACCACGGCTTCACATCTAGGGTAGGTAGGTAAAAATTTGTCCTTGTCCTTAAAAACGTCTCTTTACTATTTACGCGCTCGAAACTTCTCGGAAAATACAAAGTCGAAAAAGACAACAGGGTTAAAAGAGATTTCTGTAATTGAATGCAAATTAAATAAAAAAGAACAGAAAAGGACGGACTGATAATGACTTTGAAAAGTTATTCGGACTTGAGGCTAGAGGTAAAATATTAGGGTTCAGCAGGTTTATCGCGCACCTTCATAAGGTCCCGTCGAATATTGCAGTAGGTAAGCGGTAGGTACTTTTTTTCTTTTAGTACCTACCTACATATGCATCTTCTTTTAAATCAAGAATTTCATACCACGTATGTTTGTGACTGTTTATCTGACTTCGTATAAAATTCTAGCGTATAGCTATGTAGGTAATTTATACTGAGCATACGTAAGTACGTAGTAGAAGCCGTGGTGGCCTAGTGGTTCGACCTACCGTCTCTCATGCAGAGGGTCGGGGGTTCGATCCCGGCTCGCACCTCTAAGTTTACTTATGTGCGAAATTCGATTTGAATTTACCACTTAGCGTTTCAGTGAAGGAAAACATCGTGAGGAAACTTGCACAGCTTCAGATGGCGCTGCTGAGGCGAAAACGCAGCGAAAACGGTTGTGCGAGGAGAGTGTGTTTTGTTTTGTTGCTTATCAAATCCGCTGGACACGTTCTCAACTGTTTCGCCATATAAGATTGCGCTCCTTACCAAAACACATTCCACACTCCATAGACATAAGTCCCTTCTGTTTCTCCTTTTATCACTCGACAGTTTGATTAGACAGTGACAGACATAATAATCTAAGCTCCTATCTAATAAGCGTAAGCGGACGATTTTATGCGCGTAATATTCGTGATATTGCGTATGTGATACCTATACATTCATAACCGCTATCTAACTCGATGGCATCGTAACGGCCATTTTATTGCGAGAGCTACTCGCTGCGACCCGAGGCGACAATAGTCACAGAACAAGGAAATATATAAACGGGAAACTATGGAAACGAATAAATACTGCTTCATCTTTTGATCGCCTTACTTAGTAGTTATCATCATATCTATTAAGTATACAATTTTACGGGGGTTCGTATCCAAACCAAACGAAATCGTATGCGAAAAGCATGAATGTTTGTATCCACCATAGATACTATCAGTCTAAGATGACACTATTTATAACATTTAATGATATCCATAAATTAAGTCCATAAATATCATCAGTTCACTTCAGGAAAGATATTGTTGAAATCTAACTATAGCAGATTACAACTGGTTAGACGCGACTTCTACAGACTTATTAGGTATTAATTCCTATAGATTATTCAATTCGAATTGTATCCCAATAGTTCTTAAAAGTATATATTTGTAATATACTAAACAAGAATTAAAACTACTTAAAAATAACTAAAATACTTAAAATTACTTAAAAATACATAAAAATTAAAGAAAATCTAAAGACGACCCCCGCGGCATGGTACCGAAGATGCTGGCAGCATTGCCCCGTTGTATAGCGATGCTCAAGCGTTGAGCGAGGAAGCTGCCAGCTCTTCGGTCCCTGGTGACGTCGACTAATCTCTTTGAAATTTCTTTGTAAAAATCTAGAGCTTTAGGACCCCACGGACCAAGTGTCTCGACAACATAACAATAACATAACTGTAATGAACTTGTTCAAATACCACTAGTGTAAAGTAAGTGCGCTGGCTCTAGGCCACATCAAAAGGCCGTCGCGCCTGCGCCTCTATTCACAACGCATCCCCATAATTGCATTTGAAGCCCCCTCCACCAATATTGTCTGCTGCACCCGACGTGACGTACCTTTATTGGTTATGCCGTGCATTGTGTTGTTCAATCAGAACTGTCTGTAAGTATTGAACGTAAGTTTGCATGCATTTTCTCATTCCTTTCATCCTGCTACAAGTACGTGGCTAAGACATGCAGTTTGAATATGAAACAAACAAGGATATTATTACCGGAAACGTAGGTCAAATACGCACTATATTTTCAATCCAAATGCTAATTAAGAAACTCCTGAATAACACGGAATAGAATAAATAAGTACGAACAACTTAAAAAAAACTGGGTGCCAAACCAATTGTTTTTGAGGCATTATTGGTTTGGTACATTCGTCGTATTATTTTCTCATCAAAATTATTTTGTGATTTTCTGTGGGTTCGTTTTTTGAAGGCGGTTTCCTTTTAAAAAAAAGAAAAATAAATTTAAAGTTAACATATTAGTTTTTTAGGGTTCCGAAGTCCACAAGGAACCCTTATAGTTTCGCCATGTCCGTCCGTCCGTCTGTCCGCACTATTGCTCGGAGATGCTTAGTTCTAGAAAGCTGTAATTTGGCATGAATATACATATTAGTTACGCTGACAAAGTGGTACAATACAATTTTGAAATATACTTTTTTTATAGGGTACCTCCCCTACTCGCGTAAAGTGGGGATGTTTTTTTTTTTCTTGCGTACCCCATGGTGCGGCATATCGTTGAATAGGTCTTAATAAATATTGTGGATTTGTTAAAACCATTTTGTGATTAAGTGATGCGTTTGTGAAATATTAAGCTTTAAAGCGCTATTTTTTGTTAGAGTCACGTGCCCCCCCCCCCCCCCCCTGACAGCTAAATGGTGGTATTTGGGTGGCTGAAAAAAATCACGGTTATCTACTTTATAAAAATAAGTCGGGTTTTCCTTCCTGACGCTATAACTCCAGAACGCACGAACCGATTTCCACGGTTTTGCATTCGTTGGAAAGGTCTCGGGCTCCGTGAGGTTTAAGGCGGTACGAAGTCCGCGGGGTCAGCTAGTGGCATATATAACGTAGTTGAAAGGAAAATTATCACAGCTAAGTAGGCTGTACAAACTTACCAGTCATAGTCGACCAACTTATGAAATGATTAAAAAAACAATGATTTTTCTCGAGCGGCAGGGTCGTCGGGCGGGCACGTCATACCACAGGCTAGCTAGATGCTAATAAGTCTTAGAAAGGTATTGTGGGCATCGTCAACTTCGGAACCCTATACTTTGCGCGTGGTCCGACACGCACTTAGTCGGTTTTTAATCACTGAAAATCAGCGTTTCGTTTCGATGAAGCTCCCTTGATTTTCACCACCGCCATCTTGAACTATTATCCTGATTTTTCATCCAATTTACAAAAAAAACATAACAAATTATATACCAAAACCTTCTTCGGGAACCTGTCTATCTGTTTTTCAAAACAGCATCAAAATCGGTTCAGCCAAACGCGAGATAATCGCGGACAAACATACATACATACAAACATACGGGTCAAACTGAGAACCTCCTTTTTTTTTAACTTGTTTTTTTTTTTTTTTTCATTGCTTAAGCAACGCCCTTAGGCTCTTACAATGTTTTCCAACAACTCCAATATTTCGTGTTCACGCACCCCAACACCAGTAAACCAAAACATTGAACGCCTTTGAAAATTTTTAAAGTGCGGTAAATCGCTTGTTGCGAGCCAGCCAATGAAACCGCCAAATGGAGCGTGAGATGTGGATAAAAATTTATGGCGAAATAAAACTCCCACGACAACGGTGACCCATTAAATTGAAATGAAGGGACAGATGATTTAATTAAATACAGAACTACCTCAGAAAATTCGTTATTACCTTTTGTGACAAAAGACAAATCAACTTCGAAGAAATTCGCGAGACATTATTCTCTAATGAATGCACTAGATTTATTTATTTGTCGTTTTCTAAAAATATGAACGTTATAAATAAAATACTCAACGTCATCATCGTCTCCTTTGCCACTACCCCACATTACGTGGGGTCGGCAAAACAAAATCCTGAACCTCTATGAATCGAAAATTTGAAACAAGGTAGAAGTTGCATCCTCGTGTGATGGGAGGAGGCCTGTACCCAGTAGTCGGACGTAAATAGACAACAATCCAACAATTGCAATCCAACTACCAAGTAGCAACACTTTTGTAGGGAAAAATGAGATTTTACGTGTTAATGTTTACGCGCATAACGAAGTAGCGGGCAAAAGCTCGTTGAAATATAATATTCAAACCCTTTATTGTCGGAAAATACCATTTTTCCGTGTCTGAATTATACTTGGGCCCAACTTCACGGGATATTAACCGTTCAAGACGAAAAGTCGCATACGGTGAATCACAATACTGCTGTGAAACCAAAAGGTCGTAAAAATATATAGAGTTGTTCGGATTTTGTGCTATTTTGTTACACGAGAGTGAATATGCCAGACGTTATTATCGTTAGACACCCGTGTTTATATTGGCGTTTGGGAACGCCTAAACGACGGATATGCATATAATGTAGAGAAAGATTGTTTATTTGTTCAAAGGCAAGCGGAATGTAAACCGGGATAGTAATAATAATTTTCTTTGGGTTTACAAAGATAAATCTTTGTTTACTGAGGTGACACATTTGGTAGTAAGGTCCTTTATTGCTCGCTTTTATTTCTGACATACGAACTTAGAGATCTTCTACTATCTAAAGTCCCGCGCCTTCACATTTCAAAACGCTTCAATGTATTTAAAAAGCACCACCAATACTCTCAACACTTGTGTGTGAGCTGAGACAGCCATCAACTATGCGTTGGGAGAGTGGTGGTGCTTTTTAAATAATAATAAAAAAATTGAAGCGTTTTGAAATGTGAAGGCGCGGGACTTTAGATAGTAGAAGATCTTCTACTGTCTACCTACACGATGACATTTTATTGTTGAAAAATACAGAGGCCTTCATACGGGAAGCACAGGGTTTCTACATATTATAGAGAATATCAAAACGTCACGGCACTCAAATTGAACTTTAAATCTAGCTACCTACTTAATTAGCGTCAACCGATTGGGCGGAAGGAGTCCCTATTTTAAATGACCCAGCATCGTCAAATTGCACATGTAAAATCATACTTTTCTAAGAAATGTTAAAAGTTTAAAATATGAAAAAAACATATGTTATATTTGATTATATCATCCTTACATTGACAGCTTTCGTTACACGCTTCAAGAAACTTCGCTTGATACAATTTAATTCCAAAGTAACCTCTAACTCGCACCTTTAATCCAACTTTACTCCAGTTTATTATGTCAAACAGTGTAAAACTAAATATAACAAATAAAAACATATTTTATGCATACATTGACAGCTTTATAAATGCCATGTTTTTGGACGGTATTTTTATAGAAATTAAAACGCGTTAAATGCTAACTAAATCGGGCGTTCTGTGCGTAGCGCTTTCTCTTTCACTCGTTGCACGGGTGACAGTGACGGCTGAGCTAGGTATAGGAACGGCCTTAAGGTGCGTTCGAATCGATTCGGTGGCTCTGATTCAACAAAAGGATTTAAATACGGAAAAAAATCAAAGGATTAGGAGTAGTGGATAATTAAATATGGGTTTCGTTTCGGGTATTGCGTAGTGCGACTTTCCTTGGTAGGTCGCCAACATAGTTCGCACATCGCCTTTGCTACTGGGCTGTGAACTTAGAACTAATCAAACTTAAATACTATTAAACAAAGGCGAGCTTTTTCCTTTAAGGGATCTGTTCCAGGTAACCTTGGGGTGAAGGAGAGAGGCAATAGGCTGTTGGGCAGTACTTAGGATTAGTTGGCTCATTTCAAGTTTGCTTATTCTTTGTTATCTTCTTTTTTCTCCTGGAATCAATATGATGTTAATCAGTGGCCTGCATCTGGTACGTGTTCTGAAAAAAAAAACATTATACTTAAAAGGTTTTTCATATTTTTCTTTCAGAAATACACTACCTACCGTTAATGTGGGTTCAATCATAGTTACTTTAACTAAAGTAGGGTATCTACCGTTTCGATTCGAATTTCACACCTTGGAATCCTCTTCGCAGTGGCTTATTGGCTATTGAAGAAAAGCAAGGTGTTATACTTAACTGTTAAACATAAGAAAAAAAATACAGTTCACGCTTCACTGATTAAAAAAATGATACCAGATACACACCAAGGGTCACCCACCTCACCCCATTTTTTGGACCCACACACACACCAACTACTCGTAACGACGGCCAGCGATGAATTAAACCTTTCCAAGCGATCGAAGCACCTAGTAAGTCTCTCCTAAGCCGCGGGCAACGCGCTAACGCTTCTAATCCCGTTGATACCAATTAATTTGATGATAAACCGCTTAACAAAAGCGATTTGTACAGATCTATAGAATTAGCACTGCCGACGGTTCTTAAAGTTTGTTATATACAATGATTTTACACAAATTGTAAAAACCCCAACCCCAAAGTAACAAAGCTTGTAAGTAAGTACAATGGGTGCTAGACAACGATATAAATACTTATATACCTAAAGGTACAAACATTCGTGCTCATCACACAAAGTTTGTCCTAGCGGTATTCGATGCGAGCCCGCCACCGTCGGAACAGTAGTCATAGCCAAAACTGTCATCAACACTACTTTCATAATGTTCTTTTTTAATCATTTTTTAAATATTTATAATGATTAAAAAGCTCGTATCATCTTCCTCGTCTCGATTCTCATTATAACGGTAAGCTGGGCGCCACCTTGTCATCGAAGTGGTTAGTTTGGACCATGATCTTTGGACTGTCAGCAAACACATTGATATACAAGTGGCGCACAGAAAAAGTACCAGTTGTCTTGCAGATCTCCAGGGGATTATCCATATTTAAAAATAAGATATGAAAAGTTTTCTCGTTACTCCAATTGAAATAAATAAATAACGTTCAAGAATATCCTTAGGACTTTTTTCTTACTTCAATAAAGAGTTTTTGTATCTTCAACTTCAACGGTAAAATGTTGTGGAAAGTTTTGTAACTCACCAACACCGACTGATTCATTTTTTATGAATTCCAATTTGTATTCTTCAGTTTTATTACGGACATGAAATACGGACGATCTGCGGAGAGTAACATCGACACCGGCCTCTGGCATTAAAATCGAGTGTCGCACATTTGTTTCCATTAAAAACGTTCACCCGCCAAACCGCAGCGGAAACAAAATGGCGATCGGATTTCGAGCGCTTTCGTTTCCCGCCAACGGCGCGCCATTTTATGTGTCGTTGTCAACGGCCGGATGGCGTTATGTCAGAGTTGATTCAGGGTATGATGACGCTGAAATTGTGCGTGGTGTGGTGTGATTTTTGGCCAGGATTCGATAATATGCGACGATACATACATTGGTTTTTTTCTTTCTACCTAATTGTATAGGAATATTTACTTATTACGTTTTGTTTCAAAATGGTCACATTTCACAAGATCCGCGTGCGACGTGTTTACTTAGCCTAAATGTCTTCGTCGAAAATTAACCATAATTTATGTACCGCTCTTTATCCTAACCCACGAAATCCGCTTCAGAATCAGTACTGCTTTCAACGCCACACACAAACTGTTTTAAGTGACCGAGTTTCGTCTTCGGTGACGTCGCAGTAAGTATGATGGAACAATGCAGCGCGTTTAGCTCGAGTGACTAAGCGCAGTTTGGTGTTGCCGTTTTAATAGTACATTACAGACCAAGGGTGGTGAATTCGTAAATGTCCCAGATCGCAGGTTTCTGTGGCCCGAACCGAAGGTGAGGGCCATAAATATACGATCTGGGGCTTTACGAATTACCGCCCGTGGTTTGTCAAAAGTTTTACGTCTTGCCTTGGCCAAGAAGTGAGATTTTCTCTCCGCGTAGCGAGCAGAAAATCAAACTTTACGGTCATGGGTGACGTAAAAATACAAACTTACTTAAGTACAGGTGTACTTAGCCGTGTTACTGGTTAGAAAGAAATTCAGAAAAATGAAATAAGTATAGGTCGGAAAATGATGGTTCAAAATATTATCCTTACTATAGTCTAAATAAACTGTACATATAATTGTATATTGATTGAAAGCAACCACACTAATCATAATAACTAATATTTATTTCGCATTAAAATTGGTGAGCAAATGGAGCAGGCACTCCATTTTCAAATAAGTAGAAAAGTGGAAGGTCACGCAATCACTCAAGTGACAAATTCTTTTCATTTTTGTAATTACTTATTTCTTTTGTTCTGTTTCTTCTTTCAGATGAGGTACTTATCGAATAGGGATAACGACAGGTTGAAGAAATCGAAATTCTAATTAGTCCGTCAGTCAGGTAATAAAAAAATATTAGACACGTATTTTTTGTTTTATCAAATTAACAAAGAATGACTAAGTTAAAAAGCATTAAAGTTGGAGAGTGGGGGCTAACTACGTCACCGTTA
The DNA here is from genome assembly GCA_963971205.1 of Aethes cnicana. NCBI lineage: Eukaryota > Metazoa > Arthropoda > Insecta > Lepidoptera > Tortricidae > Aethes > Aethes cnicana. Next base: position 10,705,576 of record OZ020285.1, read on the forward strand.
GGTATAAATCGAACCTAACAGTGACGTCACGCGACATTTTAACTCAATATATCTCCGTATAAGTTTGATTACGTGAAAAAAGAAAAAATACGCGTCCAATACTTTTCAATAATCTTCCTGATAGACTAAGGAAAAAAAAGTTGTCATCCCTATTCATACTAGACATAAATTTATCACGTAAATGTGCAAAAGTGGTTCGCTTGGTCAATTAATTTTAATTATCTACTATCTCTAATGTTATTAACTTATTATAACTTTTCATGTTATTATGAGTATTTACCTAGTATTTAATTATTAGTTGAGTAATAGATTACCTACTTGACTCTGCAGTCAAACTGCGAAAGCAGTTTTGTGGAGCAATGTTTTGCTTTTATAATTGTAGGTATCTCATTTTTTTTTCTTAATAAATAAATAAATAATAATAATAATGTGTTAAATATAAATAATATTACCTGGGCAACCGAGCCTTGCCCGGGTGTAAATAGCTGAAAAATAAGTATGCTCTTACAACAAAAACATTAACACAAAGTAACAAAAATTACATTAGATTAAGTCCTTAAATATGTATATTTTTGTAATTTTTACTTAGATATATGAGACCTAGATTGGCCCCCCCCCCCCCCCCCCAATAAATCGTTAGAGCTGTTATGTCGCAAATTTCGTCCCAATAATCGTTACAGCTGTTTCTTGGTTTCTGCGATAGTTCTGTGTAAATAACTATAGGCGGTTAGCTTATTTAAGAAAAACTCGTTTCGTCGCTAATTTGAATATGGAATTTACTAACTATAAATTACTGGCCGTAAAGTATCTAAATTACCACGCTGTCAGCGTAATGACTTCAGAAGCCCCGTCCTCACCTCTGTCATCGCGCCTATTACTGGCCTCCAATAAAATGCCAGCCCTAGCGCCCGAGGAATCCTCTACAATAAACAAATTTGAATTTGGAATATTGGCCAACGTATTTTGAAAGGTTGATTCAATTTGCGAAGGCACTTGTTTTAACGAAATCAATTTACGATTCCTTGTAATTGATACGTATTTAATAATTGAGGATCTTCATGTTATTAAGGTAGAATGGTTTCTACGATTATTGAATTATATTTGGTAGATTTTGGATAGGTATATATATATATATATATATATATATATAAGTAAGTACCTAGTTCTTCTTGAATGTAGATACATTTTAAGTTAACATTTCATTCAGCTATCTATCGGCAGTATCGAACAAAGGCTCAATAAAGTAAGTAAGTATGTAAAAAATATCAATTATGCACAATGAATATATAATACCCACCTCATCATCATCATCATGGTGACCACGTAAGTATCCATTCTTGGATGTAGGCCTCTTCCCTTTGTATCCACTTCCGGCGGTCTTGCGCCCCTCTCATCCAGTCCCGGCCTCCGTGTCGTCTGATGTCATCGACCCAAGGCTGTGGGGGTCTGCCGCGCCCTCTAGTAACGGCTCTGGGTCTCCACTCAAGGACTCTTCTAGCCCAGCGACACACATCCATCCTAGCAATGTGTCCCGCCCATGCCCACTTTTTCTTTGCAATAACCACCATGACATCCTTCACTTTGGTCTTGCTCCTAATCCATTCTATCCGTTTCCTGTCACGCAGGGTGATACCGAGCATAGCCCGCTCCATTCCTCTCTGCGCAACACGGAACTTTTGAGCCTATCTCTGTGTGAGCGTCATGGTTTCAGTTTCATAAGTGAGTACGGGCATAACACTCTACTACTGTTTATTTATACCCACCTACTGTTTATTTATAGCTAAGTACGTGTACAAAAGTATATACAATAGTCAAAACGTGTACCTACGTGTCGTGTTTACATATACGGCACTTCATTCACATAGGTAAGTATCCCCAGTCCAGGAATGTCCGAATTAAGGGCCGAGGTACAAAAATTAAGAGGGTCTTGCTTACGCCGCACCCTAAATAACAAAGGCAATAGTCCACATTTTCCTCACTACCAGTATAATCGGCTTATTCCATATTTTGTGTGAAAGCTTTTAAAAGCAATTTTCATGCGTCAAAAATGATTGCCTTACGTATTTGTGCACGTTGTCGGATTTGAATAAATTCATTTTTCATGGCGATTTTAAAGCCAGCGTTACCGTCAAATATTGCAAAAATCGGTGTTATTTTTTTACTTATATGCCTTTCTTATTAACAGAAATACCAGATTTTATTATTTGCCTTATTTCACATAAAGTATAGTTACAAACAGTTACAACTGTTACAAGCCTACACTTGAGAAAAGTAAGGGTTATCAAGATAAATGTTTACAACACACGTCACGTTACGCGCAAAGTTTGTGGACCGACATAATGTTTGTATGTAGCCCGCATTTCTTGTTGGGATGATGTGCCAACTGTATGACAAATACAGGATGTCACCCTGCACAGTGCCCTGGGGTATACAGTGGATCAAGTGATTTGCGAAGTTTTATAGGCAAAAGAAAGTCAACTTTTAGTTCTTTTTTTGTATCGATTCCCTCAATTTTACTCCGATTAAGCAAGGCTGTATTGGCACCTACCTACTTATGGATAGTTTGTTTGGCAATAATGTGTCAATCTACCTGAATTTTTTCATCCGATTGTATATGATCTAATAGTAGATTGTATGACTAGGGAGCAAAATGGTATATTTTACCGCGGGTGACGGATTGAATCCAGAGCGACGCGAAAGATTCCAGAATAGAATCCCGAGCGTAAGCGAGGGATTCTAGCGTGGAATCTTGAGCTAGCGAAGGATTCAAGCTTTGTCACCCAAGGCATAAATAAGTTTGCTACCGTGTTGTACACTCTGCTTTTCACCCCTCCTATGAGAAAATCATAAGATCATTCGTTCATCATTGTCATTAAATGAAGTAAAACAAAAAAATAATACATTTAGAAACAAAGAAGGTTAAAAAGAACGTGTGTTTCGCGCTCCTATCATAAATTCATAGGCAGAAGGCGAAAATGGCTTCCATATTGAAGAATCTCTAACTACTTCATTGTATTTATATTCTGTCATGCTCGCATGCGTTGCGTTCATAATAATAGGTAAATTTTAACAAATGTGAAAAAAATACATTTTATTACAATTTCGCTCATGTGTCAAACAAAGTTTTTTAATACATTTGCGATAAAATGAAAAAAGGGCAGTGCAATTCATATTACGTACTTACATAATATTCCTTTGGAATTCTCAGAGGTGTAGATCCCAATACATTGCATCACCTAAATCACTTTTTGATTTCATTCATTCTCTACGAAATAATTCATAACACTACATAAAGTACGTTTTATTTTGGAAATTAAGTGTAAAATAATACGGCAAGGAAATGAGCGCTCACGAAATTCGCGGGTTCGAGTTTTTTTTTAATTCGATCACACGACGAGTTTGCGAGGAATGCTACGGCATCGGCCTGCACCATTCAGCCAAATTGAAAATAAAAGATAATTGAAAATAATTTATCAAAATTAAGTATATAGGTATTTATGAATTTATGGATTTTTAGTATGTGCATTAAAGTATTTATGTAAAACGCCGATATATAAAATTCTAAATACGAAAAAGATACGACTTTTGAATACAACTTTTTACAGTCTCCGAAGCTCCGTGAACGCACTGCTAAAACGTATTTTGCTCCCTGTTAGCGGGGCAGAAATGAAAAAAATTAAAAAAAAGCGCATTTTGCTCCCTCTAAACGGGCAACAAAACACTTCTTTTCGAATAGGAGGGGTGAAAAATCATAATTAAGCTTTCTTGGGGATTAACACACTATTGCAAACCACCGTCCACATATAAGGCATTTACAAATGCGCAAAGTTTCGGTGGGCTATCTTATTCAGTAATTATTAATAAACATGCTTAATCACTAACATTCTCTTTTTTATTGTATCATACATGTATAACAAAGCTGCTATCGTGCGGTTATTTCCACCGTATCTTTTCTATAATGCCCATTTTATTATGATAATTGTTAAAGAGCCTAGCTAATGATGTCGGTCAAATCTTGGTTAGTACGAACCTACTGAATTATGTCTCTTGTGCTCTCAAGACGTCTGGAACTGGAAGCGTAACGTCATGCGTTGTCACGCGCCTGTTTTAAGAGTCCTCAGAAGTGACATCGGTGACGCGCTCATTGCATAGACAACGGGGCCCTCCTGTGCCGTATCTAGACGATCGACAATTCTATTTGATAACTTGTAAGTTATTCGTGCGATACGGTTCAACAATAACGGTCCGACGAATAACAGTGAAAGGGTTACGATAAAGCCAAAAATAGGTACCTACTTAATTCAAAACCATCGGTTGTGCACCGCCTGTTATTTTTTGAAGTTATTGTAGAATCTACTAATTTGGTGTTAAATATTGTTTTTTTACAATGGTAGTTGACGTCGATGGATAGATACACCACAAAATAACTCGACAACTTTAGAAGAACTTGTAGTCTATAAGTATAAAACAAGAAACTGACTGACTGACTGATCGATCAACGCAGAGCCAAAACTACTGGTCGTAGATAGCTGAAATTTGGCATTCAGATTCCTTAGGGAAAGCAGGGGAGCACTAAGAGAGGATTTTACGAAATTCCCACGGGAACGGAAAAAAGCCGGGATTTTACATTTTAATATTTCTGCGCATACGAAGTTGCGGGGAAAAACTAGTAACTTATAAAAGTACGTTGACGACATAATTATGCATCCAGAAGCCTATGATGTCAGTAAGTCTACATTTATTCGCTGTAAGCTCGAATTTGTAAGATTATGCTACTTTCTAGGGGCCAATCAGCAAATTTATAATCATCGTTACTTGCATGCTTCTAAATAGGGTAATATATAGAGATAATATAGAGATATAACCAGTAATTAAAATTTTATCCACCTGTGCCGAAGCACCTACAACAACGTAACGATGAAACTTTTCAACCGTTACTATAGACTTTAAAGTTAAGCTCTTAATGAACCCAACCCTTCAATCAAAACAAATTAAGTGGCGTTCAAAACTCTATCATAATACACTCCGCTAGTTCCATTAACCACCCCGATCTTTATCGATGTGTTTAAATTGAACTTTCACTTACGAAAGGGCCTAACAATGGCCTTATAACATTAAAGCTGGAGACAATAACGCCCTTGAGTTCAGAGCCGGGCTAAATTACATGTCAAGTGGTTTGAAATCCAGAAATATTCCCCGATAATTTGCCCCTTCCCCCCCCCCCTTCCTCCTTCCTGCAACGCCTGACAAGGACATCTAAATGTCATTATAAGTTTGAGTACCGCTCGGATTCCGCTCGCTCTCGGCGGTTTTCCGTAGGTTTTCTTGTTACCCCCATTTATTTGCGCGAAGTTAAAACGGTTTGCTCGAATTTCAGGTTTGAACGCTTGCGGTCAGCTTACTATATCCAAATTGTTGGAGTGATCGAGGGCTTGAGAAGTTTAATTTCTTTTTAGACGCTGTACCAAAGTAATTTTTACTCATTTTCCGAACAAAACTTTTATAGTAGGTACGTACGACAAAAGCGGCAGTAAGCCGCACGCTGCGTTTAGTTGGCAGCTTGCTTTATGTTTTATTCTTAAAAATACGCGCAGCGCTTTGAGCCTCGGAGAGTCTAGATATGAGACGCGTCCTTAGGGCTGAGTACAAACAAAGGTTTTCTTTGTATACGTACTTATTTTTGATTCTAGACTAATGCTTCCAGATTCTTTGAACCTTTGTAACAAATAAACATTATTATGACTTTATATTCCTCGTAATTATTACCAAAAATTGAAATAATAGAGCAATATTTGTATATACAAATATATATATACTACATTTGTAATACCGTTCTCGAAAACGGCTCTAACGATTTCAATGAAATTTGCTACGTAGGGGTGAAAAATCGATCTAGCTAAGTTTCATATCTGGGAAAATGATTTTTTTGCCATTTTCATCCGAGCACAGCTCGGTAGCCCAGGTACTTTAATTAATACTTACACTACACGCAACAGAAAAATAGCGAATATCCGAAAAATAATAACTCGCAAACAATTTGAGCATATAGTTATAGTATAAGTAAATATATGGTACGCAACCCGATTTCAACAGCAGACATTTCAAAGGTAAATTTCCTGGATACGCCAAAACTCACCTCGGCTTCTAACTGATCCTATGCATTAATGATGTAAAAATATGCAGGACGGGAATTTGGTTGCTACCTCGTCCGGTAGCAAAAATGTTGACGAGTGTCATTACCATATTCCTATACGTACAAAGGATAGCTAGTCCTCTTAAATGCTAAGCTGGGATAAAGGCTAGCGAGCAAAATCGAGATTTTAAAGGCTACATAGCGAGCGTACAATGGATAAAGAATTAGTATCGCCGTATCTCGTTTTATAATGATTGTTTTAATATTAAAGCCGATTGAAACTTGAAATCTAGTTTTCAATCTTGTTTCATTTTGCATCAAAGTATGTTATTATTATTATTATTATTATTTCTGGACCCTTGGAGACTACACAAGAAGTTTAAGTTAGGGACTATACATCCCTTCAATGTAATTTTAGTACGTACATATATGTATATTTTATACATGTAATGTAAATTTTGTAAATTTTGAAAAAAGGTCTTCTGCTTGAGTTTGTTGCGGCGCTTCTTCTCAAGCAATGGGTCTAGGAAGCGCTGGTAAATTCTTTTTCTGACGTGTAAAAGTGCCGCTATGTGGCCAATTTGCTGAATAAATGATTGAATTGAATTGAATTGAATTGTTCGCGTTTGTTACGGTGAGATAGCCACTTCTGTGAGAGATTTTAATAGGAGATAATTACGCCAGGTCAAATTAGAGTTTCATTCTAATAGGCCAATTTTACTTACTTGCTTACTCTTCTGACACGACAACCCAAAGTGAGTCATGGCCTCCGACACGAGAACACGCCATTTGCCCCAATCTTGAGCGTTGTCTCACCAGTGCCCTCCTCCAGACTCCCCTGATCCTCCTCCACCACATCTTTCCACCGGTATTTACCCACAGGCCGGCGCCCTGACGGTTTACCCCTGGCCATGATACAATAATATACTTCACCAGGTATGACAGTTCGGTATTCTGTAGTAGTGTGGGTGTCACCCTAACGTCATATGCACTGCTATGTGTTGCAAGGGGTGTATTAAAATAATCCCCGACCCTCATGTATGCTGTGAGTGTTTCATTAAATTATTACGTTAACTGTTTTTTAACTTGTCTCATTTTGTGTGCTTAAACAAGAAAATGACAATTGTAATGCGCAAATAATTTATTTTGTATTATAACGGCAGAAAATATTTCCTCCATTTTTGTTTTATTGCAAGAAGGTGGCAACCTTGACTTTGACGTAAGGGTGACACGTCACCCGGATTGGCAGACCTTGTTTTCTTAGACCATTGCCCCTGGCTTACTCTTGACCGCGCGTTCATACCGCATCCGCTCCAGATGGCCTACCAACGCAGTCTGTGAGCTTTAGTCATTCCAATGATATTAGCGTTTTTCCGGATTCTCCAACTGCCATCTGGACCAATGATATGATTTTAGGCAGTATCTTTCTTTCCGCTATCAGAAGTTTGTTGTCATGTTCACATTCGTTTTGCGTCATCTAAATCGAGATAATGGTTTTCTTACCAATTACATAGAAGATATTTACAATAAAACAAAGAAGGGACATCCAAAGCCAGTGAAATTCACAATCAACTCGGTGCTAAATGGAAGAAGCAATGAGCCTTTGGCATCTTTTACGACCTCAAAAAAGTCTAAACACGACGATTGCTCCACCGAAAAGAGAAAATGAAATCCAATGTCATCAATTTACATAATATTTTAAGTACATAATGCTGATGAAATTTCAGCCAGTAAGGAAAATGGAGCGCCGCGGTAGACAAATACGTTTGAGGTGTATTTATTCAGGATTGGCTTTGACTGGGAATCAGCTCAGTTTACACTCGATCAAGCAGCTCGGCTAAGTTGGTTAATTGTCAGAGCTGGCGGCTTACTTAGACCGTATCAATGGCCAACTAGGTGCTCTATCACTTAGTGTTAGTGCTAAAGTTGCTCGATTGGATTAATTAAGCCTGGGTTGATTGTAACTTATGTAGCGCTCGTTACAATTTTCACCATGGACATTTTTTTTTTATAAAATGACAGTTCGGCGGCCATTAACGATGATGAGTTATGATGCTAAACTGTGTTGGAATCAAATCAACACAGGCTAAGCTATCTAAAATATTGTTATTTTATTTTGTAGAGTTTGATACACTTTTTATATTTTATATGTTTGGCCATTTTATACGAAAATTATTTTAGTAGGTATTTTATATAAATAATGTTGTTACTTGAATAAACCAGCAAATTAATTTGCTCTTCTATTGAAGTTACATTATGGCTGCACGAATTATATGTAGGCATGACGATGCTACGGACTGGTTGCCGCTCTCCGTTAAATTATGTCACAATGTCGCTGAAGTCTTCAGTATCGATCCGTAAACTAAATTTTAATCAATCACGACTTCCATTATCGAATTACCACCTTCTGGGCTGTAAACACTGATGACCAATCCCATTACAAAACCAGGCAAACCTCTAAATTATATTAAACATTAAACTTCAGCAGTTTGCGCCCCTTTCAACGAAAACACTCCAAATAACGGGATTTTGTATTACCACCGGTTAAATGGGTCAATAAAAAATTAGGGTCAACGTCGCGACTTGGCAAACTTAAAGTGCTGCCTTTTTATTCGACTTACCTTTTTTGGGCGGTAATTACGTATCTCCTCTTTTTGTTGGAAAAGCGCCCTTGGGAGGAAAAAAGACATTTCAGCTTGGAGAGAAGTGAGTGAGCTGTTTCGCGTTCTCAATCTAGAGAAATTCTACTGAGACAAATTCAGATGAATTAATTGTAATGTTAGCTTGTAGGGTACGTGTAAATGATTGTACCTTGATAAATCGAATCTTTATGATCAAGTTTAAGGCTTAAGGGTACGTATAATTTCAGCCAAAAGACGTCCTCTGCTGGACATAGGCCTCCCCCGAGGCTCACCACTCAGACCGGTCGGTCCTGTGCTACTCGATCCACCGGTTTCCCGCAACCCTCACGATGTCGTCGCTCAATCTTGTTTGCATGAAATACATACTATACTCGTAGGTATATGCCAATTTTTGATCTAGTACTATAAATTATAACCTTTTCAGGACGAAGGCTGAAAGTTGCATGCATTAACAGAACGGAACGTGTTGCAGCTTGAAGCTAATTGGAAATTAACCCGACTTGTTGCACCGGTCACGTAAAATGGAAGCGCAGCTACGAATACACGTAGGTACAGGTTTACACAACTTAGAAGGCGCGTGGATTAAGCAAAAATAGACTCTGCGTCAACGGCTTAAGTGCTTCACCACGCGCCTTCTAAGTTGTGTCGTGCTGTATAGGTATGTAGAGGAAAGATGCACTGGTCGAACAAAAGCCGGCGCATTTTCACAGATGCTATAGCAGCTTGCTCACAAAAAAAAATGTAAACCATGAAAATTACGGATATTAAGGGCTGATTTTTCAACTGTCAGATAAAAATTCGCCGAATGGTCCATACAAAATGTATGTATTTGTTCCGGAATAAATTAAAAACATCAGACAGAAACTATCAGAAGAATAAATTTTATCGGACGATTGAAAAATCAGTCCTTAGACACGTAAAACTATACAGAGTAGAATGAAAAACTACTGAGAAAACTATGCTCCATACAAGTGTTGTATTCTAGGAAGTCGTGGCGTTATCAATGAGGATGTCATACATATCACATCACTTTACTTAGGTGACTGCTTTACTAGGCAGACACACCTAGATTGTTAAATTTTAATGATTGTAACGATTAAGGCATCACTGACAAACAAGGCTCCAGTTATAGACACTCTAAAAAAGTGGGTTTAAAATACTTGTCACTTTTGTTACGGGTTGTTCCAAATTACTTAACAGTTTTGTATAACGCAAAAATCGCTGTAGCAAAAACCAGCAGAGCCATTTGAATATGTTAGAAGCTAAATCAATTTATTGATCGTGTGATGTGGCCGCGCGGATCTGTGCGCGTGCGCCCGCCCTCGAACCGCCATTTATTCAAATTTGTACAACCGCACGAATTCTGACGTCCTCATTGAGCACTCCGCAATTTACAAATGGAGCGGCAAAGAATGGCGCCCCTGCCGTGTTCAGCTGCATAGGTGAGCTATTAAGGCTGTTTGAGAAATTGTTCTTAGGTATGATGTGAATCGAGGTGTGAAACACATAAGACTCCCGTTTATTTGTCACGATTTCGAGTATTATTTGGTAGGTTTATCTACTATCTGGATTTACATCTATTGATGTTATAAACACATTATTTTTCGGAGCACATTGGCTACATCCAGGCAGTGTACACGTCCGCATTATAAAGGTAAATAGGTATGTAAATTAGCTACCTCTACAAAAATCCAGTACAGAAAAATGGAAAAACTGATGATGATTATAATAATAGCTACGTATTTAAAAACTACTTATATGGACTCTGAAGTATTACCCATCGAAAGTATAAGGGCATAGGTCCTCAAAATCCCTATTGAAACGATCACAAAGGTTACATACCCACACCGCACCACTCTTCTCTCACGGCTGCGCGTCTAGTGTTCTCGTGGACGGGATGTTTTATTACACGGCGGACACAAGCAGGATTTTGAACACAATTCGAATGAAGTGTCAATGTTTGCTTGCGAGGATGTCTGTACACTTGTAAATGTGTGTGTGCAACTACGCGAGCCAATGATTCACTCTCCATTTCCGGATGAAACAAACGACGGTAAGGTGAGTTGGGCGCAAGTCCGGCTAGATTCAGCCGGGTGATTCCGTAGCCATTATGTATGGTACTATTAAATATTCTGTGGTTTTGTACTGGATTAAATTCAGTCGGAACCTCATGGGGGACCTACCGCGTGCTCTGGTGCCCTCAATTCTGCCATGAACTACCAGCCGGTCGTTCGATGGACGGCTCACACAACACGTACGTCGTACAGTCTAGTCTCAACGTATCCTTACTATTCTCACTTTATCACTAATATTATAAATATGAAAGTGTGTTTGTTTGTTTGTCCTTCCTTCACGTCGCAACGACTGGACCGATTTTGATAAAATTTTGTTATGGAGATAGTTTGAGACCCCGGGAATGACAGGATACTTTTTATCCCGATATTTTCACGGGAACGGGCATTTGACGGGTCAAACCAGTTTTTCAATACTTCCATAACTATAACCATCTGATATGTATACCTACTTAATCATCGGGTAGGTAAAATCCAACGACGAAGTCGCGGGCATCGGCTAGTAATTGTATAAAACCTACACCAAAAAGAAGATCTTGCCTCAAATCAGTCAGCATTTAAGGTCTTCTTCAGCCCAGGCGTGGCCCAGGCACTGAAGAATTTCGTCACACGTTATACAAGAGCTGTTATTGAAGAACAAGTAAGTATGTCACATAACAAACTTCCCCCAGTCTTTGACTTGTAACAGCCTAAAGCACTGTCAGTACAAGTAAGTTTGTTTAAGTTAGTCAAAGATCTAACTTTCAACAATTTCCAGCTCGCGAATTAAGTAACAGTTCACGCTCACAGGTATGCCGAATTTCCTTTCAACTTGTTAAAGAAAAATACTTAATATCAAAAATAGCTGATTCATCCCAATCCTGAATACTTCACTAAATTGTGTTGTAAAAGAGATTGTAAATTGCTTTTTGTAGGCGCTTACTTTTTACGGAGGTTCGGTTTATTGGAGTTATTAAATAAAATTAAGTTTAGCAGTAATTGCTGGCAATTACGCTAAATTGTTTGACCTTTACTGTTGTAAATTGGTATCACAACCAACATTATTACATACAAGATTATAATACTGCAATGGTTGGACATTCTGTAGACAGGTTGCCCGCCATAAATTATATATACATATATTATTTATTTATTTAAACTTCATTGCACATACAAAATGAATACAATTGGCGGAATTAATGCCTAAAGGCATTCTCTACCAGTCAACCATAAGGTTAAACAGAAAGAAAAATGAGTAGGTGCATCAATATCAGAAAGAAACTACAGAAATATAAGGAAGATAACAAATTATTTCAAAAGAGGGTAAATTTACATTTAAACATACATAAGAATTATATAGAAGATAAAGATACATAAACCAGCCGCACGAAGCAAAGAAAAATATGAAGGATTCCAAATCTACGCGACCTGCTCAAACAAATGCTTACGCAGCATTCGCTTGAAGGAGAGCTTGGTTTGAGCTTGTCTAATATCTAGAGGTAGCGAATTCCAGAGGCGGATTGCCTGAAGGGTGAAAAAAATTAGAAACAAAACCAGTATAATGGTACCATAATGGTACTGATCAACTTATTACCACACCTGGAACAATTACTTTTAAATACGCGCTATGATCCTCCGATATTCTGTGATTAACCTTTTAAGCGTTCACTCACAGTTCCATTTGGGTAAACCAGGGTGAGAGTTTTTACATAAATTCCTGCTCTAGCACAGGACCAGATTACTATGAGGTAATCCTTACTAGAATACCAGCACCGGTTCCTCTGGTGGAATTGAACCAGTTGGTAAATAAATGATTGTACGATAAAATAATAGAACACCGGCAGTTCTCCTTCTTCAAACAGAAAGGTAACTTCACAAGTATAGATAGGATCTCACTTCATAGTCCACGCACCGGATTACAAAGCATGCAGTGTCGGATTGTAAAGCATGACCAGAAATTCAGCAGACCTGTCAATGAGGGCGCTAGTTCTGCGTTTCATAAAGCAACACATATGTATACTCGTAGTTAATTTCAACGTCAGTAAGTCTGGGTTGATCCAAAAAGTTAAATCCGTTAAATATGGCAGCCACGATTTTCACTGTGAAGAAAATGGCGTTTCTGTATGGAATGACAGCTAGCGCCATTTTTAGCGGACGTTATCTTTCTTGGTGTAACCCTGGCTTAGTGACTGTGTGCTAGTTGTCATTTTTTTTTCTTAGCCTGTTGGAGTGTCCCACTGCTGGGCAAAGGCCTCCCCTGTTTTCCGCCAGCCGTCTCTGTTCAGTGCCTATGTTTGCCACTCCATAAACCAACTTATTTAAGAAGGTACAATTTTATACGGCGCCGTGAAAAAAACTGACTATGCTTTTTTTTTGTAAAAAAAAAAAAATTAAAATTTAAACTGTTTATTTCAATAAATTTTCTGTTTTTTTTTATACATAAACTTAACTTTTAACCAGCCCCCAGCCCCAGTTTCTTGTAGCCAGCCCTGTATTTTATCTTACTATTCAAGCCGTTATATGGCGAAGTCTGAATTCCTGGTCGAGGTATAGACAAGTCTGATGTCTGAAACAAATTCAATGGAAAGTCAAACTGATTTAGGAATTCCGTCGGAAACTCGGCAACTTGGCGTAAATAAGATAACATTCTGTTTGTAATTGGTTAACTTTTCCGTCGATAATTTCAGGCCGGAATTTTCCGAGCATAGGTATTCAGAGTCGTCAATACGGAACAGCGCGCTGGATTCATGTCGGGAGAGCGTTAATAGGATATTTTTATCTTGCCGTAAATAAATAAGGTAAATTATTGGACCGCTGTAAATAGAATTTTGTTTTTAGGGTTCCGAATCTCAAGAGGTAAAAACGGAACCCTTATAGGATCAGTCGTGTGTCTGTCCGTCCGTCTGTCACAGTCGATTTTCTCCGAAACTACTGGACCGAATAAGTTGAAATTTGGTACGTATATGTAAGTTTGTGACCCAAAGACGGACGTGTAACGAAAATAAATGAATTTTAAACATAAACCCTATTTAGGGGGCTAAATTTGAAAAAATATTTATGAAGTTTTTCAAACTATATAGTGTGACATATCAAATTAAAGTACTTGTTATGAGGATCTCAAATAAATTTTCTTTTATTTCTTTTTTGGTCAAATTTTTTTCGAGTTATTTAAGAAAGTAGGCGAAAAATAACCATTCCCCCCCCCCCATACCCCTCTTATCTCCGAAATCACTGGACCTAAAATTTTGGAAAAAATACGGAGGATAGCTTGACCTAGATTACAGTAAAAAATTTAAAAAGTCCAAGGTATTTGAAATCTATCATATAAAAGAGCTTATCCTGTAAAACGGTTTGTAAATTACGTCACTTAAAAATAATCATCGGTCGGAACCCTCTCCACGCGAGTTTTACTCGCTTCTTGGCCAGTTTTTATTCTAATTTACTGTTGGTCCCCCTCTCGTGATGAGAGGAGGCCTGTGCCCAGCAGTGGGACGCAAATAGGCTGTAGTAGTAGTACTGTAGGTCGCTATAGATATAAAAACTCACAGGTAAACATTCAGAAACAACGTTCAACTTATAAACTTGTTTGTCTATGTTATTAATTAAGTAAGTAAATAACACTTTACTATAAGTACACCTCAAAATAAATATACACACAAAAATCACAAATAATAATATTGTACAAAGGCAAACTTATCCCTCTAAGGGGTTTCTTCCAGTCAACCTTTGAACATAGGTGCAATATTGAGCAATCAAAATGGTTTGAGCAATGTTGATAAGGCACCTAATACAAGTTTGATCAAGTACAATTACTGGGTGCAAAAGTAGATGTATTGTTTTTTATTCGACTGTTCGAAATATTGTATTTAGCAACTTATTTACATTGTAAAAGTCAAGGATTTTTATATGATCGTTGCTCTGTAAACGATGAGAAATTTAAGAACTGATGATGATAGTGGCCATTAGGAAAGTAAGTGTTCTGGCCGCACATTCATAAAAAAAAAGAAAATGTAGCCGTTCGATGTGAACAAGAACAAAATACGTATTCATTCAGGCTCCATTGTAGAAAGAAGTGTTAACTACTTAATTTCTTTTGTAATATCCTGCTATATATTTACACTACTCCTGATATCTGTTAACACTGTATTTCTGACTGACAATTTGAATTTGCCACTGAACTTTTCGGTGAAGGAAAACATCGTGAGGAAACCTGCATGCATTTGCGAAGTAATTCAAAGATGAGTGTGATGTCCCCAATCCGCATTGGGCCCACGTGGGGACTATAGCCCAAATCCTCTCGTGACGAGAGGAGGCCTGTGCCCAGCAGTGGGGCGCAAATAGGCTGTAGTAGTAGTAGAAATCGGACCGTTTCTGATAAAGTTCATATTTATATCACAATCGAGTATTCTCTAATTTGTAAATGTCAATTACCATTTTGTACCGAATTATGTAGGCTTTGTCTTTTAGATCTGTTTAATTTATGCATCTCAATTGAAAAAGACGGCAACGCAAATTTTAAAATAAGTTCAAACAAACTTTTTCTGAGTATAGCGTTTTAAATTAATAAGAATCATTCTATACATTGAATTTTAAACAGCTTACTTATACATTACCAATGTTATTAGTCTAGCTTTGCCTGCCCTTGCTTTGATGTTTGTACTTACGACCTACATGACCAATATCTACGCAATTTTGCAAGCTATTCTGGTGTAATAAGGTTAAAAATTTACCTATACACATATTAATGAACTCGACTGTATGCTGAGATTCTATTTAGTATGTGACTATTAGACCTCGAAAGTCGTAGCATTCGTAGAGCTGCTACGCGGCTACGAGGCTACGCCGTAACTGGAACATGACACAGCTGTGTTTCTATAATATTTAAGTCTTAATATCCCGGCCTTAGAATATTCCTTTGTGTAGAACATCTGCCTTAAACAATTTAAAGTCCATTTCTGAGTCAACGAGTAAGATCAAATAATCACAGACAGTTCTCTGTTCAAAATTATAGGAGTCTTCGATCTAACTACTTGTCAGCGTGCGGTGGTTAAAAAGTAATTAGACCCCTTGTGTGCCATTTCTTCTAATATAAGCGAATGTGTCTGGCCATCTAACCCAAAATTATTTAAATAAAATCAAATCATTTATTTGTCCAGAATCCAGGTAATATTGTATGTGTTATATAATTTTTAGGTACCTTACCTACAATGTTTCTCGCCACAAGGCATGCGTCATTTAACCACTACATAGTATAATTTTCATACCATCGTAATTACACGCGCACATACCTAGATGTATATATTTAAACGTTGTTACTGCCTAAATAGTTACTCGTAAAGGATTTTCAGTAACAATTTCTAAAGGAAACGCTACGACATAAGACATATAACAATTTTCATGCTTATCTCGAGATGATAAATTGTTAACATTATTTAAATGCAAGACGTCACGACGCCCCTTTATGTTTGCATTTAAACGCTGAATAATACAAAAGTTAAATAAATAAGGCCGTAATGTCTCGGAATTGCTTAGTATTGTGTGCTTCTGCTATAGGTAAATACGTGAGTAGTACCTGTTTTTCTTTTTTTTATGAACACAACCAAGTATGGCTATCACCTGCTCAAATTTCTACTTTACGATGAAGTCTATTGTTCTTTAACTCTTTAAAGTACACTTGCACCAAGCCACTAACCTCGGGTTAGCCTCTTAACTTAGGTTTAATTGTATGTAGTTAGAGGCTAACCACAGGTTAGCGGCGTTGGTGCAAGTGGGCCTAAGTAATATAAAAATCAAAATTATTTTTATCGAATCTCATGAAAGAAACGAAGTTACGTCTAAGTACGTTGCAACAAATAGCTGTTTTATGTCACCACAGTGTCACTTATTTCGGCCGATCTCTTTCTTTACGCTTACTACTACTACTACTACTACTACTACTACTACAGCCTATTTGCAGTCCCACTGCTGGGCACAGGCCTCCTCTCATCACGAGAGGGTTTGGGCCGTAATCCCCACGCGGGCCCAGCGCGGATTGGGGACTTCACACACATCTTTGAATTACTTCGCAGATGCGTGCAGGTTTCCTCACGATGTTTTCCTTCACCGAAAAGCTCAGTGGTAAATTCAAATTGAATTTCTTTACGCTTGTTATGGAACAATTCCAATAAAACAGAATCTCCAAGCACCCCAAAAATGTCTCATATTACTTTTTCATATTCCATAACACCATCTCGTTTCGCCGTCAAATTATCCATCAAGCAAATAGAGCTGTTAAACCGGCTATATATGAAAATATCAGTTTTGTCGAGAAAATGGCTTCCATGCGAACTGATCGCCGGGCCAAATTCTAAGCACGTCTCCGGATGACACTACCCTGGATGGCTATACAATCCCGTCAGTAATGGAGACAAGAAAACTGGATCTAGGGAATGTGACAAGATAATAAACCGAAACATGATGCTAAATTGTTCTAGATTTTAGTTGCTGTTTACCACTTCTTATCTCATGCGGACGATTGAAAGCTCAAATTTCAGCTCGCGCTGCTAAGTATCAATAAATACTATTGATTCAAAGGTTTATTGAATATGATTCTCTAACTAAAGACTTTATTAGCGAAGTGTCCAAGACAGAAGCCATTAATTTATATAGAATAGAA
The DNA here is from genome assembly GCA_963971205.1 of Aethes cnicana. NCBI lineage: Eukaryota > Metazoa > Arthropoda > Insecta > Lepidoptera > Tortricidae > Aethes > Aethes cnicana. The sequence goes on from OZ020285.1 coordinate 10,723,057, forward strand.
CCATTTCAGCTGACTTTTGGTAGAATATTGTAATCTCTCTTGAATGGTTTTACTGCGAACTGTATAATATCAAATCCTATTAGCGTATCGCGTTTGCAGTAACGACGTACATCCTTAAAACGGGACGCAATAATCCAGGCCTTTCCCAGCGTTGCTATGGCAACTGGTCATAAGCCTGTTTAGCCCGTCTTCTTCCTCGACGGATGTGATACACATTACGCATGTCTGTCAAACCAACCATCTTTTAATAGTATTTATACTACACTTACTCGGAAAGTCAATTCAAACTAACCTATTAATTGGGGAGAAAGTTGCTCATTAATCCTCCTTCAAAATCTGGTTAATAATGTTGTATGCAAATCCATTATTACACACTTTACCCATGTAGTAATATTGTATGAAAATCCATTATTCCACAGTTATGTTTTTTTTTTAATTCCAAAACGAGCCATGGATGCATGTAAGTTAATACTTTTTTTTATTTGACACTGCCGACTTTACAAAAGCTATATAGACGTTCTAAACGAATGTACCTACATCAAAAAAGTTTTTCGGAAAAAAAAACTCGAAAATGCGATAACAATATCGTTAAATGGTTTGAAGAAACATATGCATTGATTAATTATACTAAATATGATTTTATATTTCGGGTTGCACGCAAGAAATTTTGTAATGATCTGTGTCGTCACCGGCTGTAAAGACGCGGCGCGCCCAAATTAAAAAAAAAAAGGTTGGCGCGGTTTTCACTTTAAAAAAAAGAATACGCGCCTTTCGTTTCATTGTCATAACTTTGAATTTGCTTTTGTGTTTGAAATGTCTTCAACAAATGAGGAAAGTAGCGATGGTAGTATTATTGGAACGCCACCTGAAATATTAATTCATGCTCAACAAGCAATTAACAATCTTCTACCGGAAAAATCAAAAAATAAATACATGAAGCAGTATGAAGAATTTATGCAGTGGAAGACTGAAAAGCAAGCTTCTTCTTTGTCGGAAAATGTTCTTCTAGCCTATTTTAGTGAAAAGTCTTCAAAATATAAGCCTAGCAGCCTGTGGGCTATATATTCAATGCTGAGAAGTACATTTATTCACGAACAGCTCAGGATAGGGTTCTTCTTCAAGCAAAACTCCTGGATACTTTTAAACTTGTATAATGAAGTAAAAAGTACAATTTTATTTGTATGTATGACGCGATTAGCCGTGGGCGCGGTCGGTGGCAGAGTGTCGTATGGAGGGGGGCGCAGGCCTACGGTGCGCCGAGGCAGCCCCGCACGTCGCACGCCCGGGGTCCAAAGGTTGCCGCGTTAACAGTTTTTTTTTTTTCCTCGTAAGAGTAGTATAAAGTATTATATATCCCTCGAGGGTAAGTATTGATTACTCACCTCGTGTTGTTTAAGGCCCTCCGCTTCGCGTCGCCACTCGCTGAGTAATCAATGCCTTACTCCTCTTGGTGAATAAATAACTATTTTCTCAAACATGCTAGGAAATGTTCGTGTTACTTTCAAAAAAAGAAGACGCGAGGCTGTCCATTGCCGGCCTTGGCCAGCAAAAACATTATTGTCGTGTGTTTTTTTTTTAATTCGCTTGAGACACCTCTGTAGAGAAACTGACAAATCCATGGAGGTAATAAGTACAACATCCATGGCCAAATCATCCACGATCATGGAAGTAGTAAATACTGATGTGGGGTAAGTGCGCCTAAATTTATTTCGCCCCTATGCCTTGTAAACAGCCAACTACTAGTTGAGTAATATTTATAGGTTCCATATATTTATGTTAGGCGCACTTACCCCATCCTGGCGCACTTGCCCCGAAACTGACAAATCCATGGAGGTAATAAGTACAACTTCCAAGGCCAAATCATCCACGATCATGGAAGTAGTAAATACTGATGTGGGGTAAGTGCGCCTAAATTTATTTCGCCCCTATGCCTTGTAAACAGCCAACTATTTACTAGTTGAGTAATATTTATAGGTTTCGATATATTTGTTAGGCGCACTTACCCCATCCTGGCGCACTTGCCCCGACTGACCTTACGTATTTCCTCGCTGTTTGAGAAAAGCATTATATATACCTCGGCCGCAATTGCGATTGCCGGACTCGTACTAATAGAAGGCTTCGCTTCGGTCAGCCTTCTAACTGACTCATCCGGCAATGCGCTACTTGGCGGCCTCTGCAATAATGTACTATTATTTTTGTGCTTTCATTTTGTGATCATTATCTTCGTTTTCTTCATATTTGCCGCCGAATGACGTCCACTGCTGAACACAGATATAGCCTTCCCCAAGTTGCCACTCAGACCGGTCCTATGAAATCAAGCTGGTTTACATTTACCACAATACAAAATACCACCCCCGCAACAAAAGTAAATTTAAAGTTGCACTGCCTACTGTGAAATTGCTTCCTATCATTAGGGCTGCGCTTATAGGAACAACACAGGCCCGTGTGCTATTTTTAAATTACTTCACATATCGATTGCCAGTTTTCTCGCGAGGTTTTCCATAGCTGGAAACCTCAATGGTAATAATGACATTACTTACTCTATTTTTTTTTTCTTGTAGATCTCAACTGTAGCGGCCTTGTTTAAAGAGCGTTATTATATTGGCTGAGAGATGTAGATTATTGCGCTAGTCTATTTTTGCAAAGATTAAAACAGCTTTTTAGGTAGTAATATTTTGAATGGACAAAAAGAGACTAAGGCTGAGTTTATTCATGCATAGTTGACGGCCTCCTGGTCGTTAAATATGGCCGCCGCGCTGTCAGTCCATATAGAAACGTCATTTTGTCCCATAGTAAAATATTTAACGTTAACGTTAACTTTAACGGACGGTTTGAATCAACCCGCCCTATATCATTTTGGAACCTGGTAATTTCACGAGAATTAGTTGAAAAATTAAATCTGTAAGGAGACCATACATACGGACACAGGAATGTATTTTTGGCCAAGTTAAAACGGAGACGTTCGCTTTCTCGGTCAATAATAGTAGCAACATTTTACCCATACATACAACCTGTCACGATTACGAATTCTTAGGTAGGTAAGTAAACACAAATAAACAGCGTATTTTTATGTAGATAAGTTGTAATATTTAGGTCCCATTTTGATCCTAAAAGCATATTGAGCCGCGACGCACGACGAATTCTAATCGGGCCCAACCTCCCTACGCTGTTAACCCTAAAATAAAGCTTTCTTGGCTATCCAGGCCGCTGACGTGATCTGAAATACATACATATTTTAAACTAGCTTCTGCCCGCGACTTCGTTCGCGTGGAATTCGTTAATAGCATTCCCGCGGGAACTATGCATTTCATACCAGTGCCATAAACTACCCCCATACCAAATTTTGTTGCAATCCGTCTAATAGTTTTCGAGTTAAATCCGGACATACATTTTTTTTTAAATAATCGTTATTTTGTGTTCAGTATCGTTTATAAATCTAGCTCCATTGACTTGATAGTTTCTTTTAAATTTCAAGTTCCAGACGCGACTTCTACTGACTTATTATTAGTACCTAGTATATACACGGTGAACTTGAGTAACCCGAATAATTTTACCAGCGTATACCTGAGGTCATCAGGAATAAAAAATGTTAATGAGATCAGGTTGAAATATGATTTTTAACTTATTTTATTCCATACGACCCCAGTCGGAGTCGGTCAGAAATCGTATGGAATAAAAAAAGTTAAAAATCATATTTCAACCTGGTTTCATTTTTTATTTTATTTTTTACGGCCTCAGGTATACGCCGGTAAAATTATTCGGGTTACTCAAGTTCAAATTGTCAATTACCATTTTGTACCGAATTATGTAGGCTTTGTCTTTTAGATCTGTTTAATTTATGCATCTCAATTGAAAAAGACGGCAACGCAAATTTTAAAATAAGTTCAAACAAACTTTTTCTGAGTTAAGCGTTTTAAATTAATAAGAATCATTCTATACATTGAATTTTAAACAGCTTACTTATACATTACCAAAGTTATTAGTCTAGCTTTGCCTGCCCTTGCTTTGATGTTTGTACGACCTACATGACCAATATCTACGCAATTTTGCAAGCTATTCTGGTGTAGTAAGGTTAAAAATTTACCTATACACATATTAATGAACTCGACTGTATGCTGAGATTCTATTTAGTATGTTACTATTAGACCTCGAAAGTCGTAGCATTCGTAGAGCTGCTACGCGGCTACGAGGCTACGCCGTAACTGGAACATGACACAGCTGTGTTTCTATAATATTTAAGTCTTAATATTCCGGCCTTAGAATATTCCTTTGTGTAGAACATCTGCCTTAAACAATTTAAAGTCCATTTCTGAGTCAACGAGTAAGATCAAATAATCACAGACAGTTCTCTGTTCAAAATTATAGGAGTCTTCGATCTAACTACTTGTCAGCGTGCGGTGGTTAAAAAGTAATTAGACCCCTTGTGTGCCATTTCTTCTAATATAAGCGAATGTGTCTGGCCGTCTAACCCAAAATTATTTAAATCAAATCAAATCATTTATTTGTCCAGAATCCAGGTAATATTGTATGTGTTATATAATTTTTAGGTACCTTACCTACAATGTTTCTCGCCACAAGGCATGCGTCATTTAACCACTACATAGTATAATTTTCATACCATCGTAATTACACGCGCACATACCTAGATGTATATATTTAAACGTTGTTACTGCCTAAATAGTTACTCGTAAAAGATTTTCAGTAACAATTTCTAAAGGAAACGCTACGACATAAGACATATAACAATTTTCATGCTTATCTCGAGATGATAAATTGTTAACATTATTTAAATGCAAGACGTCACGACGCCCCTTTATCTTTGCATTTAAACGCTGAATAATACAAAAGTTAAGTAAATAAGGCCGTAATGTCTCGGAATTGCTTAGTATTGTGTGCTTCTGCTATAGGTAAATACGTGAGTAGTAACAATTTTTCTTTTTTTTATGAACACAACCAAGTATGGCTATCACCTGCTCAAATTTCTACTTTACGATGAAGTCTATTGTTCTTTAACTCTTTAAAGTACACTTGCACCAAGCCACTAACCTCGGGTTAGCCTCTTAACTTAGGTTTAATTGTATGGAGTTAACTTGAGTTAGAGGCTAACCACAGGTTAGCGGCGTTGGTGCAAGTGGGCCTCAGTAATATAAAAATCAAAATTATTTTTATCGAATCTCATGAAAGAAACGAAGTTACGTCTAAGTACGTTGCAACAAATAGCTGTTTTATGTCACCACAGTGTCACTTATTTCGGCCGATCTCTTTCTTTACGCTTACTACTACTACTACTACTACTACTACAGCCTATTTGCAGTCCCACTGCTGGGCACAGGCCTCCTCTCATCACGAGAGGGTTTGGGCCGTAATCCCCACGCGGGCCCAGCGCGGATTGGGGACTTCACACACATCTTTGAATTACTTCGCAGATGCGTGCAGGTTTCCTCACGATGTTTTCCTTCACCGAAAAGCTCAGTGGTAAATTCAAATTGAATTTCTTTACGCTTGTTATGGAACAATTCCAATAAAACAGAATCTCCAAGCACCCCAAAAATGTCTCATATTACTTTTTCATATTCCATAACACCATCTCGTTTCGCCGTCAAATTATCCATCAAGCAAATAGAGCTGTTAAGGTGAGTAGTGAGGCAAAAATGCAAATTCGAGGTGTTTTTGTAACCATTTTTCTATAATTGTAACAAGTTGTCATCTGCAAAGTTTACGAATATGGAACACAAATATAGTCAATTAGTGTTTCTGGTATTTTATATCGTCTTATATGTAATGATTTGTACTATGGATGTCATTTAAGAAATCCTTAATCCTCCTATATGTAACCATTTATTTCCGCTTAGGAAAAAATCTACGTTGACAAATTTTTTGCAAGTACTTTTCAGAATTTTATCTAGGGCTTGACCTTCTAACTTATATGATAAATACCTTTTAGACGAAAAACCTATGTCTTCCTTAGTGTATAATCACAAGTATCACAACACACATTTGCTGCGCTTGTTATGGTAGGCGTTTTGTTGAATTATGCGGCGTTTTTTATATTTTTAAATATTTTTATTTATTGATTAAAAAATATCTAAACTATCATGATTACTAAAGAAAGAAGGATAAAAGTTCGTTTCATAAATTTGACTTTTATATTGGATTTGAAGTAGTGTTATTTTTCTATAAATTCATTGCATTAAACATAAAGTTGTGGTTGAGAACAAGGCGACGTTGCGAGTTTCGGCACTCGTGTTGTTTACCTCGCGGTCGCGCGCGCTGTTGCCAGCTAGGTAGGTATCCCGAACTCGATCAGAGGACGCACAGCATGGTCGGCCTGCCGGCCGGCACTCGGAAATGAGTGAATAGCGAGTGAGTAACTAGCGAGAGAGTAAGTCGAGTGGAGTGATTTGTCTCGAGGATTTGCATTTTATTGTTGTTATAGATACTTATTTGTTAAGTTTGTTTTGTTACTCCGTAATAGTGTTCTTGTTATAATATTGTTATTGTTACCTAGTGTTAAAATGGGTAATAAAAAGGGGAGAAGATCACACTGCTCTATAAAGTTGATACGAAAGCGACAAGGGCGAACCGCTTATTACCTCAAGAAAGTCGCTGAAAAGTAGGGTCGCTTCGCCTGTTTGCGTCCACTTACTGGAGTTGGCAAGTTTGAAGGTGAAAATAAAAATGTTCTAATTGAAATTTTGATTATAAAAGGGATGTAATGTATGATGATATAGTCCTTTTCAATATAACTTATAGTTTTGGTCGAAACATCTGGTAGTTTTCAAAAAAACGACACAAATAGGCAAATTAGGCGATTTACCCAGTTTGCGTCCACTTAATCCAGATTGCGTCCACCTATGGACCAATTCGCGTCCACCAACTTAGAAAAGGAATCTGAATTGATGTTTTTATAGTAACTAGCTTTTTGTCAAACATGCTCGGTAATGTTCGTGTTACTTTCAAAAAAAGAAGACGCCAGGCTGTCCATTGCCGGCCTTGGCCAGCAAAAACATTATTGTCGTGTGTGTTTTTTTAATTCGCTTGAGACACCTCTGTAGAGAAACTGACAAATCCATGGAGGTAATAAGTACAACATCCATGGCCAAATCATCCACGATCATGGAAGTAGTAAATACTGATGTGGGGTAAGTGCGCCTAAATTTATTTCGCCCCTATGCCTTGTAAACAGCCAACTACTAGTTGAGTAATATTTATAGGTTCCATATATTTATGTTAGGCGCTCTTACCCCATCCTGGCGCACTTGCCCCGAAACTGACAAATCCATGGAGGTAATAAGTACAACTTCCAAGGCCAAATCATCCACGATCATGGAAGTAGTAAATACTGATGTGGGGTAAGTGCGCCTAAATTTATTTCGCCCCTATGCCTTGTAAACAGCCAACTATTTACTAGTTGAGTAATATTTATAGGTTTCGATATATTTGTTAGGCGCACTTACCCCATCCTGGCGCACTTGCCCCGTTACTGACAAATCCATGGAGGTAATAAGTACAACTTCCATGGCCAAATCATCCACGATCATGGAAGTAGTAAATACTGATGTGGGGTAAGTGCGCCTAAATTTATTTCGCCCCTATCTATGCCTTGTAAACAGCCAACTACTAGTTGAGTAATATTTATAGGTTTCGATATATTTATGTTAGGCGCACTTACCCCATCCTGGCACACTTGCCCCGACTGACCTTACGTATTTCCTCGCTGTTTGAGAAAAGCATTATATATACCTCGGCCGCAATTGCGATTGCCGGACTCGTACTAATAGAAGGCTTCGCTTCGCTCAGCCTTCTAACTGACTCATCCGGCAATGCGCTACTTGGCGGCCTCTGCAATAATGTACTATTATTTTTGTGCTTTCATTTTGTGATCATTATCTTAGTTTTCTTCATATTTGCCGCCGAATGACGTCCACTGCTGAACACAGATATAGCCTTCCCCAAGTTGCCACTCAGACCGGTCCTATGAAATCAAGCTGGTTTACATTTACCACAATACAAAATACCACCCCCGCAACAAAAGTAAATTTAAAGTTGCACTGCCTACTGTGAAATTGCTTCCTATCATTAGGGCTGCGCTTATAGGAACAACACAGGCCCGTGTGCTATTTTTAAATTACTTCACATATCGATTGCCAGTTTTCTCGCGAGGTTTTCCATAGCTGGAAACCTCAATGGTAATAATGACATTACTTACTCTATTTTTTTTTCTTGTAGATCTCAACTGTAGCGGCCTTGTTTAAAGAGCGTTATTATATTGGCTGAGAGATGTAGATTATTGCGCTAGTCTATTTTTGCAAAGATTAAAACAGCTTTTTAGGTAGTAATATTTTGAATGGACAAAAAGAGACTAAGGCTGAGTTTATTCATGCATAGTTGACGGCCTCCTGGTCGTTAAATATGGCCGCCGCGCTGTCAGTCCATATAGAAACGTCATTTTTCTCAAACATGCACGGAAATGTTCGTGTTACTTTCAAAAAAAGAAGACGCGAGGCTGTCCATTGCCGGCCTTGGCCAGCAAAAACATTATTGTCGTGTGTGTGTTTTTTTTAATTCGCTTGCTATTTGAGACACCTTTACAAACTGACAAATCCATGGAGGTAATAAGTACAACTTCCATGGCCAAATCATTCACGATCATGGAAGTAGTAAATACTGATGTGGGGTAAGTGCGCCTAAATTTATTTCGCCCCTATGCCTTGTAAACAGCCAACTACTAGTTGAGTAATATTTATAGGTTTCGAAATATGTATGTTAGGCGCACTTACCCCATCCTGGCGCACTTGCCCCGAAACTGACAAATCCATGGAAGTAATAAGTACAACTTCCATGACCAAATCATTCACGATCATGGAAGTAGTAAATACTGATGTGGGGTAAGTGCGCCTAAATTTATTTCGCCCCTATGCCTTGTAAACAGCCAACTACTAGTTGAGTAATATTTATTTATTTATTTATTTAATATTTATAGGTTTCGATATATTTATGTTAGGCGCACTTACCCCATCCTGGCGCACTTGCCCCGAAACTGACAAATCCATGGAGGTAATAAGTACAACTTCCATGGCCAAATCATCCACGATCATGGAAGCAGTAAATACTGATGTGGGGTAAGTGCGCCTAAATTTATTTCGCCCCTATGCCTTGTAAACAGCCAACTACTATTTGAGTAATAGTTATAGGTTTCGATATATTTATGTTAGGCGCACTTACCCCATCCTGGCGCACTTGCCCCGACTGACCTTACGTATTTCCTCGCTGTTTGAGAAAAGCATTATATATACCTCGGCCGCAATTGCGATTGCCGGACTCGTACTAATAGAAGGCTTCGCTTCGCTCAGCCTTCTAACTGACTCGTCCGGCAATGCGCTACTTGGCGGCCTCTGCAATAATGTACTATTGTCCCATAGTAAAATATTTAACGTTAACGTTAACTTTAACGGACGGTTTGAATCAACCCGCCCTATATCATTTTGGAACCTGGTAATTTCACGAGAATTAGTTGAAAAATTCAATCTGTAAGGAGACCATACATACGGTAGGTCTAGTGTATTTTTTACACCAAAAATGCAAAACGATGTCACGAAGTTATTCGAGTAAACTATTCACGATCAGTTTAGTTTTAACACGCGAGTGTAAGCTTCAACTTCGGGCTCGGTTTGTTTTTACCTCTTCTCACATGAGTGTAAATCTTTATTTGCGCTAAACGCATCGAACGCGTTTTAGTTTATTCATCATTTTTGTATGAGAACACAAACAGCACCCCTAGCGGCAAAACATGGAGTCAATTCAGCGAGTGACATTTACTTTACGAAAACGGATGTGAATTCGTTTACACGTTTTCTGACTAACTGCGAGTGTAAGCTCGTATTTGACAGTTTGAAAAGTAAATTAAACGAAACGCAAGAAGTAAAGTTACTCACCCGACTTTATCACGTGAGAAGGTGAGAACTTAGGTTTTCGAACCTGTCGAATCCAAATTTACTTCAAAATTTTAGATTTTTTAAGTGAAATAAATGATATATGTATGTCGTCTATGTCTTAATATGCTTGTATTGTGTTCTTGAGATAATTTTTACTAAGTATGTTATTTATTTAAGCTTCTTCGCATACGTATAAGTGTGTCTTTCTTTTTTAATGTTGAGATACTCCACGTTTGTGACGAATATACCTATAACTATGTACTTCGATTTGGTTTAACAAAAAACTAAATTACATAAATTACTCCGGGTTGCCTAGAAATTTTAGAAAATGTAGGTAACTTGGCAACACTTATGGCCATTTTGACAATTTTGACAGAAAAAACCTGAAGAAACGCAAACGCGATCGAGACGTTTTAACTCACTGCCTTCCGTCACATATTTGACATTGTCATGATTGACGTTTACCAAGCCTCCTCAAATTTGATATTAATGATAATTTAAATGTTTATTATTGAATAATTGCCGGCCTGAGGCCAATATTTTGATAATGGCGAAGTGTCCAAGACAGAAACCCTCAATTTTATAGTGTATAGCGGATGTCGCAAAGTGATGGTGACAATACATGAACGTGTGTGAGAACGGTGTTGACAAATGCACTCAAAGGTTAAAGATGAACCTTTTACGAATAGTTTACTCGAAGTGTGTTGAGTTGAGTTGAAAGATGGACGTTGACGTTTGTTGAGCCTCACCAAGTTTACTTGATTTATCTTTTATCATCATTGTATATCGTACATTAATTGTTTCCTCCATACAATGCTCGGCCCGTAGGCCATACTTGAAAGTGGCAAAATTGTCTTGCATATACTTAGAAAGAAGCCATTATATAAGAGAACAGAAGAGAAGAATTATATTTTAAGATCCATACTTTGAATTGAGCCAAATTTCTTGTAATGTAGAAAGAATTGGCGCAGCTCGTGTTACTTTTATCAAATACAAAGGAGAATGCGTGCATAGAAGCAAGAAACAGTAAGTATTAGACATAATAATAGTATTTATTTTTATTTGACATATGCAATATCCACTGCAGAGGGTTTGGGCCCTACACGGGCGCAGTTTGGATTGGGGACTCACACATGTACCTACATTCTTGAATTACTTCGCAAATGCGTGCATGTTTCTTTACGATTCACTATGTTTTCGTTCACCGAAAAGCCAAGTAGTAGGTAATTTTGCACAAAAGTAACTCACAGATGCGAGCCGGATTCGAACGCCCGCCGATCCTCCGCATGAAGAGTTCTATAGGTGATGGTATGGGACTGATCCAGGCAGTCGTCCCCTTTCATAAATAGGTGATGGTGGCCTAGTAGTGGGCCACCATCACGGCTTCAATTAAATACCTAATATACACTTACATTTTCTTTCAGTGTTCCTTCTGGCTCTGCCCCAGCAAGTCAAGTGGAACTGTGGCAACTTTAAGACCAGACCCCGTGGCTGAGCCAACTGCTGATTCCTACCAGAATTTCATCAAGTTTTAAGTAGTTTAAACACTAATAAATCATGCTATATATTCCATTGAGTTTATTATTGGTGTTATTTATTGTAAGTATGTATATATCTTTAGCAAATGTCAGCAACTAGCAACTGATCGATCAAAGCACAACCGAAGCTACTAACCGCAGAAAGCTGAAATTTGGCATATAGGTTCCTTGGGGAATTGGGGGGTGTTACTAAGCATAATTCCCGCGGGAACGCTCCGAATTCCACGTGAATGAAGTCACCGTCGGAATAAGCTAGATTGATATAATGCTTTTAGGTATTCGCATCAGTCAAGAATGTTGGCCGCTCTATTTAGCTATAAGTACCTACTAAGCCACAATTTTGCATTTATAGTATTTCCCTTTACATGATTTATTTAACGTTAATCTACCACATATGTAGCGGGAGTGGTGATGATGAGAACAAACTACTTTCTTGGTTAGTTTCAAGTTGATTTATTTCATAATAATTTAGAACGCTTAAATGAGTGAGGCTCACAAGAATGTGCCGTCACACACTGGAAATTCTTGTGAGCATCACCCAATATGTACTTATGTCTACCGAAACGATAATCCATGACACGGCCTATCTCTCTTCCGTGCCGTGCCTTGTGGACGATGCCGATGGTGCTGGCACAATCCTCCACGCCTGGAAAGACTATTCCTATATCGACTACGTCGCGATGTACGCCTCTTCATCGTTCAGCAAAAAGGCTGGTTTCAAGCGACCGATTGATTCGCACGTCGCTTTGCCTTTTCTATTAATCAGGTTCCCATGCTTTGCTCCTCCTCTCAACCACTATAAATGGGCCATCATAAGGCGGCGTTAGAGTAGGGCGGAGTATGACGCTTCTTGTGAACATTTCTGTAATTGGCCTTTCCCTTCTTGGACCGAGACAACATTAGCAATACTTAAGTATCTTCCCTTAAACACCTCTGTAAAACTATCGTAGGAACAGTTCCTCATTAAAAAACATTCCTGCGGTAGCCTAATCGGTATTCCATATACTTTCCTCGCAGCGCTATATCCGGTTTCTTCCTGTAAACTATGCTTGTAAACAACTCCTAAGTCCCAACTATAATATGGTAGGAAACTCTTCAACCGAGTTCTCTCTTTCGCTTCTTGCCCAAATACTAGCTATACAGATAGCCATGTAGGCAATACCAGCAATTTTGTAAGGCACTGAAAAGTCCTGCATGCCGCGTGTCTTCTAAATTTTATCTCCATGTTTAGTATCTTCAAAAATGTTCAAACTATTAGCCTGACAGTGACCTTGACAGATCGAATTGCGTATACTACTGCGTTTCTGTCATACTAAAAGTCACTCGAAAACGTGAACGTTTTCGTTTACTCACTTACTCGCTCGTCACTCATTCGTATTAATCAAAATACACTCGCTAAACCTTGTTACAAAACGTACCGTTAGGGGCGCTGTTCAAGTTTTCATACAATCTTGATGTAAACGCAAACGCGGTCGAGAAGTATTTTCCAGGTCCGAAAAATACACTTGAGGTACGGAAACAGGAATGTATTTTTGGCCAAGTTAAAACGGAGACGTTCGCTTTCTCGGTCAATAATAGTAGCAACATTTTACCCATACATACAACCTGTCGCGATTACGAATTCTTAGGTAGGTAAGTAAACACAAATAAACAGCGTATTTTTATGTAGATAAGTTGTAATATTTAGGTCCCATTTTGATCCTAAAAGCATATTGAGCCGCGACGCACGACGAATTCTAATCGGGCCCAACCTCCCTACGCTGTTAACCCTAAAATAAAGCTTTCTTGGCTATCCAGGCCGCTGACGTGATCTGAAATACATACATATTTTAAACTAGCTTCTGCCCGCGACTTCGTTCGCGTGGAATTCGTTAATAGCATTCCCGCGGGAACTATGCATTTCATACCAGTGCCATAAACTACCCCCATACCAAATTTTGTTGCAATCCATCTAATAGTTTTCGAGTTAAATCCGGACATACATTTTTTTTTAAATAATCGTTATTTTGCGTTCAGTATCGTTTATAAATCTAGCTCCATTGACTTGATAGTTTCTTTTAATTTTCAAGTTCCAGACGCGACTTCTACTGACTTATTATTAGTACCTATTAGACTACCAAGTACTACTACTAAGATAAGAAGTGAAAATAAATGAAAAAATCAAGTTTGGTGGTTTTTATTACAAGATTCTTTAGTTTACTTATATGTGAACCCGAGTAAGTAGCACTGTGGTTTAGCTTCAGACCATTGGGGCCTTAATTCAGCACGCAACCCTGATCTTCTACTCGCATGCGCGATTTTACATACTTAAAATGACCACTACATTTTAGGAGAAGAAAGACGTTGCGTGTTTAAACCTTAGTTCCACAAATCAGTTTGAAGAAATATTCGGACTGTGTGGGGACTATAACCCAAACCAAAGAATATTTAATAGTAATACATACAGAATGACCACGGAATCACCTGCCCGCAACTCGCGCCCAACTCGCCCTTAACGTCATTTGTTTCATCCGGAGATGCCCAAACCCTATTGTGATGAGACACAAATGCCCAGCAATGAGCCGGGCACAGGTCATGATAGGCTTTGGGCTATAGTCCCCACGCGGGCCCAGTGCGGATCGGGGACTTCATACACATCCTTAAATTACTCTGTAGATGCGTTCAGGATCCCTCGCGATATTTTTCCTTCACCGAAAAGCTTAGAAGTAAATTCAAGTTTAATTTCGTTTTTAAGTAAACTTAGCCTACCTATGTCTTAACGGTTATTGGTCAACTTTAATTTATTTCTTTATTTAAACTTTATTGCACACTAGCTTTTCCCCGCAACTTCGTATGAGCAGAAATATTAAATGTAAAATCCCGTTTTTTCCCGTTCCCGTGGAAATTTCGCAAAATCCTTTCTTAGCGTATGCCGACGTCATAACATCTACCTGCATGCCAAATTTCAGCCCGATCCGTCCAGTGGTTTGGGCTGTGCGTTGATAGATCACTATGTCAGTCAGTCAGTCACCTTTGAGTTTTATATATTTAGATTAGTAAAAACGAATAAAATGGCGAACTTAATGCTAAGGCATTGTCTACCAGTTAAACCTTTGGGTAAACAGAAATGGAAGTGGTGCAAAAAACAACTAATCGAAACACGACAAAAAATAAACATAAAAAAGTTAAAATTAATATAAAGAGAGGTACCTACACATTTCTACTTATATACACAAATTGTAGGGGCCTTTACCGAGTTTCAGTTAGGCTCCTGGTTGAAGTATGATTTCTAAGTTAAACCCGTCACTCCCAGTTAATAGTTTATTAACGTAAAATTACAATAATATTGATTAGGTCAAGTATCTCTGATGTTGTGTTTAGAAGTGCTTTAAAATAATAATAAATCGTAAATATAGTATATCTACTATGACTAATCGAAAGTGGAACGCAACATTAGCTAAAACGATTATAAAGACGTACAAATAAATACATACATATAAATGAACTATATCTTTTTTTATAAATAAACCTGCGGACAGATTGAGAACCACTGCCCTGTTTGATGTAATTCATGCTTGACCAAATAAACACGAAGCTTTACTATTCTTATTTAATTAAGGAATTAACTGGCACGCACTATTTGCCCCATATAAGGGTGTCCACGGCGGCCATCGCCACAAGTGAGAAGCGACAGACGTCGGACTACTCACTTCGTCCATAAAACTTTATTTACATTATAAAACCTTGGTTTCCAATCAGTTTATTCCTTTACACAAATGTCAACTTTGTTTGGTGTTTTGAAAGTACAGCAGTCCGCCATTTTGTAAAAAGTCCGCGCGCAAAATGGCCATCAACTACAGCGACGTGATCGGCCCTATGGCATATCCATTGAAAATGTTTGTATTTCTTATTCTTATTAAAATTATCCATGGTAGACTGATGAGATGATGATGATGGTGATGGTAGACTAGTGGTTTGATCTACCGCCTCTCATCCAGAGGATCGGGGGTTCGAATCCGGCTCGCACCTCTGAAATTTTATGTGTTATGTGCAAAATTAAATTTGAATTTACCACTGAGCTTTACGGTGAAGGAAAACATCGTGAGGAAACCTGCACGCATCTACGAAGTAATTCAAAGATGTGTGTGAAGTTCCCCAAACCGCACTGGGTCCAACCCTCTCGTGATGAGAGGAGGCCTGTGTCCAGCAGTGTAGTAAATTAGACTGTTGTGTTGGTGGAGTAAAAAAATATTCTTATTAATTGTCCATCGATGTTATTACTTCATTAAAGTATAATAATCATCATCATTTCAGCCGAAAGACGTCCACTGCTTGACATAGGCCTCCCCCAAGTGTAATAACAAAGTGTAAAGTGTAATAACATTTTCTAAATCATCCCATTGCCATCTAACTACGAGTATCCCGATCGAAAATTACCACCGCATCGTTAGTGACGAATGGCAGTCCATAACCCGTTAACTGTAATCTATTGGAGCAAACACACCAAAGCAAGTTCACCCCTCCCGTTCAGGTCACAAAGATTCATTTCCATCGATTCGTCCAGAGTTCCAGCTTGATTGATCGTCGGCACATTCCCACATCCTATTTGTCCCCTTGAAATATCGTGCTTAAGATTCCGTACCTTCGTGCATCGGGCCCGTAACTGTTTACTTTATCTGCTATTCATTTATATTCTCTTTCTTCTCCCATTGTGTTAATGCTGGCTAATAAATCAGATCTTGTAATATTTGTTGGTTTCTTCACACTCAGTGCAATTTATGCGGCAAAGTACCTAATGGAAAAACAGTCTTTACCGAAATGCATTAAAAAGGCAATTTTATATTTTCATATTGAATTATGAGAGTATTTTTAAAATTGTTTTCGTTAACTGGACGTTGGTTTCCCACAGTTGTTAGACAACGTCTCTACTAAGTAGGTACGTATTATTTCTGAGCATTATACATCTCAGTTTTACTTATTGTCTCTATTATCATTATTATGTTCTTTAGCCTGATGTTGTGTTGTGTCCCACTGCTGGGCAAACTCCTCCATTGCCAATTGTTTCTATAGATAGAGTTAATATTAAATTCAGATTGGAGTTATTGATAAAGATCGAAATCTAAAGGCTCGGTTCCACAAAACGACTTGTTTTGGCTACGGATGGTTAAAATACGACATTTGCGCGACAGAAAATTGTAAATTTCGATCGCATCGATGAATTTTGTGAATATAGGAACAGGAACCCGTTACCTACCCGTTACCTTACTAGTGCAAGGTCAGTAGTCTATTCCTTTACTTGCTAATTACAGCCTAGCAGTTTAAAACAAAAAAAAAGAAAAGGAAAAACCGGCTAAGTGCGTGTCGGGCCACGCGCAAAGTATAGGGTTCCGAAGTTGACGATGCCCACAGTACCTTTCTAAGACTTATTAGCATCTAGCTAGCCTGTGGTAGGTATGACGTGCCCGCCCGACGCCCCTGCCGCTCGAGAAAAATCATCATCACAAGTTGGTCGACTATTACTCGTAAGTTTGTACAGCCTACTTAGCTGTGATAGTTTTCCTTTCAACTACGTTATATATGCCACAACCGTGATTTTTTTCAGCCATCCAAATACCACCATTTAGCTGGCAGGGGGGGGGGGACACGTGACCCTAACAAAAAATAGCACTTTAAAGCTTAATATTTCACAAACGCATCACTTAATAAAAAAATGGTTTTAACAAACCCACAATATTTTTTTAAGACCTATTCAACGATAACGGTACGCAAGAAAAAAAATACATCCCCACTTTACGAGTAGGGGAGGTACCCTATAAAAAAATATATTACAAAATTTTATTCTACCACTTTGTCAGCGTAACTAATATGCATATTCATGCCAAATTACAGCTTTCTAGAACTAAGCATCTCCGTGCGGACAGACGGACGGACGAACATGGCGAAACTATAAGGGTTCCTTGTGGACTTCGGAACCCTAAAAAGAGAGAGAAAAAGGAAAGTTCTGGAGTGGCGTCCGCGAACCGGTAGACGAGCTGTGTCGGTAGGCCTCCAACAAGATGGAGTGACGACCTTGTAAAGGTCGCGGGAACGCGGTGGATACGAGTGGCACAGGACCGGTCTGAGTGGCGCGCCTTGGGAGAGGCATAAGTCCAGCAGTGGTCGTCTATCGGCTGAAATTATGAGTTTAAAACAACGCATTGTAAACCTTCCTTTTCTCTCCCAGGGTAGCCAAAGAGGTTGAGGAGCACATGCTGGGATGGAACATTCCCGAGGAGCACCAGGACATGGTGCACGAGCACTGGCGGCACTTCCCCGCCGTTAGCAAGTACTGGCACTACGCCATGGCGCTCGTCTACGCCGTGCTCATGGTCGTCTCAGTCACGGGAAACGGGATCGTCATATGGATCTTTGGAACGTAAGTACTGTAGCGGGGGGTTGATGTTAGCTCAGGTAGATGCTGCAGGCACGGAGATCAGCGGATCTGCAATTAATACAATTCAATTAAAATAAATAAATCATCATCATCTTCAGCCTTCCTCGACCATTTTGGTGTAGGCCTCCTTGTACCTCCTCCACTTGGTTCGATCCTGGGCTGCGTGTATCCAGTTCTTGCCAGCCAACTTCTGGATGTCTAGTCCCTACATTAAACTTAAATCTAAGTTCTTGGAGATGTATATTGTATAGTCTCCAGTGGTCCAAAAAACTATAATTAATTATAAAAATATGTGATAATAATAACCTCCATTGTCAAATAAAAATAAATTTCAGAGATGTCAACAGTCTCAAAATGTCAATAATAAAGTACACGGTAATACACCCTTTTGTATAGACATATATAATACTTCGTATTGACCGGGTCTACGCATATGACATATAACCCCACTTTATTGGTGCCCAATCCAAGTTTGGTCACCACAATCGTGACACAGTACTCAGCGAGACACCGGCGAATGCGAATGTCAAATAACATATACGCAACCCTTAAATAATGCTGACTTGCGTGATAAAAGGCTGCAGAAATCATGTAGGCAAAGTGAAAAAGTGTAATGAAATATGGTTTCATCGGTGATTAACATTACCTTGTGTTTATTCCATCAATCGAAATATTTTTGTTTACAATAAATTTATGACACGAAGTCGCCATATTTACGCCATGTTACGGAGTTGCCATAGTTACGGAGACTGCTTGTTAAAGCAACCTTGTAAGGACGTCATTTTTACACATGAAGAATTTCACGTGAGATGTTTAATTTGGACTTCTAAGAAAATATAAATAAATAATTATTTTGTCAATAAATAAACAAAAGTTGATTTTTGAATCATGTTTTATTAGAAAAAATGATATTACAGCATTCACGTCGCTTGTACTGAATAAAATAAAAAAGCCAGCAACACCTCTCGTTACGTCACTGCGAGGTTATAGCGCGCAAAACATTCTCGTAGTTCATGCAGTTGACCACCAGACGGCGCTGTATTTCGTTGTATGAAGAAAATGGCGACTGAATGTTCGGATGTGCCTATCCTTAAGTATAAAAATCATTGCCCTTTTGTGATTTTATTACAAAACTCACCGTCGGCTCGCTTTAAGCCACACTCGTGGTTTAAGTTTGTAGCAGTTTCATAAACTATTTCTTTTGAACACCGTAAATAATTACATACGTG
Organism: Aethes cnicana; assembly: GCA_963971205.1. Classification (NCBI taxonomy): domain Eukaryota; kingdom Metazoa; phylum Arthropoda; class Insecta; order Lepidoptera; family Tortricidae; genus Aethes; species Aethes cnicana. The sequence continues at coordinate 10,742,171 of OZ020285.1, forward strand.
ACAGTAGATTAGAAATTCTATAAGTAAGTAACCTTACCTCAACTGTTCTTCAGCCTCTTAATGTTCACTTAGATTACATTAAGGCTATTGAGCGTAACAGAGGCTCGAAGGTGTTTGCCAAAGATCTGTCTATTGGCCAAAGCCAATTGACAAAGTTGAAGACCGAAGACGGCAGGATCGTTTCATCCAAACCGGAGCTGTTGGGAGAAGTTGAGAAGTTCTATGGGCAGTTATACACGACAACCCGATCACCCGTCGCTGATCCAGCTAAAGACCCTAGAGCTAGACTAACCCGACACTATACCGAAGATATCCCGGACGTCAGCCTGTACGAGATTAGTATGGCTCTCAAACAGCTTAAGAACGGCAAAGCTCCCGGTGATGACGGAATTACAGCTGAACTCCTGAAGGCGGGTGGTAAACCAGTCCTTAAGGCCCTTCAGACGCTGTTTAATTCCGTCATCCACGAAGGGAGAACGCCGCGAGCATGGAACAGAAGTGTGGTGGTGCTCTTCTTCAAAAAAAGTTGATAACACCTTGCTGAAGAATTATAGACCCATCTCACTTCTGAGTCATGTCGACAAGCTGTTTTCGAGAGTCATCACAAACCGTCTCGCGCGCAGGTTTGACGAATTCCAGCCTCCCGAACAAGCCGGTTTCCGAAAAAGTTCTAGAATTACTAATTATTTGAATATTAAAAAGAAAGCCATTCTAGAACGTCTAGTATTAGTCTGAAGCTCGTGGTAGCAACGCGCACATGTAAACGTAGGCCCCATTTTAACACGAATATAAAGTATACTTATATCTCTTTTTTATTTAACTTCAAGGAGTACCTCGCACTACCATCTGACGATCCCCCAGTTTCTTGTCACAGTACCGTAGACCACATACATGCGTTGCGGCAGGTTATACAGAAGACCGAAGAGTATAACTTCCCCCTTTGCCTTGCATTTGTGGACTACGAGAAAGCCTTCGATTCGATCGAGACTTGGGCTGTGCTGCAGTCTCTCCAGAGGTGCCAAGTTGACTACCGGTACATCGAAGTGTTGAAGTGTTTGTATGAAAACGCCACCATGTCCGTCCAACTACAGGACCAGACCACTAAGCCTATTCCACTGCAGCGGGGAGTCAGACAAGGAGACGTGATTTCTCCGAAGCTATTCACCGCTGCATTGGAGGGTGCTTTTAAGGTGCTGGACTGGAAAGGTCGAGGCATCAATGTTAATGGCGAGTACATCTCTCACCTTCGATTTGCTGACGATATTGTAGTCATGGCTGAGACCATGGAAGAACTCATTACTATGCTCGCTGACCTCAGCAGAGTTTCCGATCGAGTTGGTCTTAAAATGAACATGGACAAGACGAAAATTATGCCTAATGTCCATGTTGTGCCAACTCCCGTAATAATCGGAGGCTCTGCGCTCGAAGCTGTCGACCATTATGTATACCTGGGACAAACAGTCCAGTTAGGTAGGTCCAACTTCGAGAAAGAGGTCAATCGTCGAATCCGACTCGGTTGGGCAGCGTTCGGGAAGCTTCGCAGTGTCTTTTCGTCCAAATTACCGCAGTGTCTCAAGTCGAAAGTCTTCCACCAGTGTGTTGCCAGTGATGGCTTATGGTTCCGAGACGTGGGCGCTCACGATGGGTCTCATAAGAAGGCTCAAAGTCACTCAGAGGGCAATGGAAAGGGCTATGCTCGGGGTTTCTCTGCGTGATAGAATCAGAAATGAGGATATCCGCAGCAGAACGGGGGTCACCGACATAGCCCGAAGAATTGCGAACCTTAAGTGGCAGTGGGCGGGGCACATTGCTCGCAGGACTGATGGCCGATGGGGCCGGAAAGTTCTCGAGTGGCGTCCGCGAACCGGGAGACGAGCTGTCGGTAGGCCTCCAACAAGATGGAGCGACGACCTCGTGAAAGTCGCGGGAAACCGGTGGAAGCAGCTGGCACAGGACCGGTCGGAGTGGCGAGCCTTGGGGGAGGCCTATGTCCAGCAGTGGACGTCTTTCGGCTGAAATGATGATGATGATGATGATGATGAGATTACATTACATCCGTTTTGCGCGGTCTACATGCCTCAAATCCATATTAATATTATAAATGCGAAAGTAACTCTGTCTGTATGTCTGTCTGTCTGTCTGTCTGTCTGTTACCTCTTCACGCTTCAACCGCTGGACCGATTTAAATGAAATTTGGTATGGATAGTTGGAGTCCCGGGAACGGACATAGGCTACTTGTTATCCCGGAAAAGCGGATAGTTCCCGCGGGAGCGCGATAACCGAATTCCACGCGGGCGAAGTCGCGCGCAGAAGCTAGTGTTATTATATGTCTTAATGAAAACTATGTATCTAAACCGGTAAGTAAGTACGTGTTAACGGTATAAAGACAAAACGTTTGGTTATTTTTAATGAATCAACTGAATAGCAGATGCTACAGCCGGTTTAATGTTCGTACTCAATTTACACCCTGTATATTTGTGGAACACTAACTACCGCGGCGCATTTCCTCACTTTCCTGCAAACAGCGAATACAAAGGTCATGTTACCTTACACCGCCACGCCAGTGAAAACGTAGCGCCAATTTAAACTATATACGCTAGAAGTGAGGTATGTTTTACACCGTAAAGCTTTCTCGGCTGTTCCCGACTATGGCGGTCGAAGGGTTAAATACTTGCGGATGTTTACAGGGTCCTCAAATACCCATTTATTACGCACAAAGCCTTGCAGAGTGGTTTTTGCCGACTTCCGCTCTCTAAATATTTCCAGCCTTCGTAGAACACTTTTTGCTACAAGTATAATTATAAGCTTGAATGTGGGAGTATACTTATTGATTAGGTCTAGTGTATTTTTTACAACTAAAATGCAAAACGATGTCACGAAGTTAATCGAGTAAACTATTCACGATCGGTTTTGTTTTAACAAGCCAGTGTAAGCTTCAACTTCGGGCTCGGTTTGTTTTTACCTCTTCTCACATGAGTGTAAATCTTTATGCGGGCTAAACGCATCGAACGCGTTTGAGTTTATCCATCATTTTTGTATGAGAACACAAACAGCACCCCTAGCGGCAAAACATGGAGTCAATTCAGCGAGTGACATTTACTTTACGAAAACGAATGCGAATTCGTTTACACGTTTTCCGACTAACTGCGAGTGTAAGCTCGTATTTGACAGTTTGAAAAGTAAATTAAACGAAACGCAAGAAGTAAAGTTACTCACCCAACTTTATCACGTGAAAACGTGAGAACGTAGGTTTTCCAACCTGTCGGATCCAAATTTACTTCAAAATTTTAGATTTTTTAAGTAAAATAAATGATATATGTATGTCTTCTATGTCTTAATATGCTTGTATTGTGTTCTTGAGAAAATTTTTACTAAGTATGTTATTTATTTATGCTTTTTCGCATACGTATAAGTGTGTCTTTCTTTTTTAATATTGAGATACTCCACGTTTGTGACGAATATACCTATAACTATGTACTTCGATTTGGTTTAACAAAAAACTAAATTACACAAATTACTCCGGGTTGCCTAGAAATTTTAGAAAATGTAGGTAACTTGGCAACACTTATGGCCATTTTGACAATTTTGACATAAAAAACCTGAAAAAACGCAAACGCGATCGAGACGTTTTAACTCAAGTTTAACTCACTGCCTTCCGTCACATATTTGACATTGTCGTGATTGACGTTTAACAAGTCTCCTCAAATTTGATATTAATGATAATTTAAATGTTTATTATTGAATAATTGCCGGCCTGAGGCCAATATTTTGATAATGGCAAAGTGTCCAAGACAGAAACCATCAATTTTATAGTGTATAGCGGATGTCGCAAAGTGATGGTGACAATACATGAACGTGTGCGAGAACGGTGTTGACAAATGCACTCAAAGGTTAAAGATGAACGTCTTAAGAATAGTTTACTCAAAGTGTTTTGAGTTAGAAGATGGACGTTGACGTTTGTTGAGCCTCACCAAGCTTACTTGATTTATCTTTTATATCGTACATTAATTGTTTCCTCCATACAATGCTCGGCCCGTAGGCCATACTTGAGATTGGCAAAATTGTCTTGCATGTAGAAAGAAGAGAAGAAGAGAAGAATCATACTTTAAGATCCATACTTTGAATTGAGCTAAATTTCCGGCAACGTAAAAAGAATTGGCGCGGCGCGTGGTTTGTTTATCAAATACGAAGGAGAATGCGTGCATACAAGCAAAAGACAGTAAGTATTATTATAATAGGTAATTGTTTTTATTTAACATAATATGCAATACCTATAATGTGATACCACAACAGTCTATTCACGTCTCACTGCCTCCTCTCATCACCAGAGGGTTTGGGCTATAGTCCCTACACGGGCGCAGTTTGGATTGGGGACTCGCACACATCCTTGAATTACTTCGCAGATGCAAAGTGCATGTTTCTTTAAGATTTACTATGTTTTCGTTCACAGTAAAGCCAAGTAGTAGATAATTTTGCACATAAGTAACTCAGAGATGCGAGCCGAATTCGAACACCCGCCGATCCACTGCATGAGGAGTTCTAAAGGTCGAACCACTAGGCCACCATCACGGATTCAAACAAATACTTACCTAATATAATAAACAAACACTTATACATATTTTCTTTCAGTGTTCCTCCTGCCTCTGCCCCGGCAAGTCAAGAACAACTGTGGCAACTTTAAGACCAGACCCCGTGGATGAGCCAACTGATGATTCCTACCTGAATTTCATCACAGTTAATTTTAAACACTAATAAATCATGTAATATATTCCATTGAGTTTTTATTGGTGTTATTTATTGTAAGTATCTATATTTCTTTAGCATAATGTCAGCAACTGATCGATCAAAGCACAACCAAAGCTACTGGCCGTAGAAAGCTGAAATTTGGCATATGGGTTCCTTGGGGAATTGGGGGGTGTTACTAAGCATAATCCCGCGGGAGCTCTCCAAATTCCACGTGAATGAAGTCGCCGTCAGAATAAGCTAGATTGATATAATGCTTGTAGGTATTCACTCATAGGTATTTACTCATACGTATACAGCTATAAGTACTAAGCCACAATTTTCCATTTTTATATATTTCCCCTTACGTAATTTATTTAACGTTAACGTTGGGAGTGGTGATGATGAGAACAAACTACTGTCTTGGATACTTTCAATTTTATTTATTTCATAATAATTTAGAACGCTTAAATGGGTGAGGCTCACAAGGAATGTGCCGTCACACACCGGAACTTATAGGGCACGACGCCGACAGTACATACAAGTTCCCGTGTGTTACCGCACAATTCTTGTGAACCTCACCCAAATATGTACTTATGTAGTTCCGAAGCGATAATCCATGGCACGGCCTATCTCTCGTCCATGCCGTGCCTTGTGGACGATGCCGATGGTGCTGGCACAATCCTCCACGCCTGGAAAGACTATTCCTATATCGACTACGTCGCGATGTACGCCTTTTCATCGTTCAGCAAAAAGGCTGGTTTCAAGCGACCGATTGATTCGCACGTCGCTTTGCCTTCTCTATTAATCAGGTACCCACGCTTTGCTCCTCCTCTCAACCACTAGAAATGGGCCATCATAAGGTGGCGTTAGAGTAGGGCGGAGTATGACGCTTCTTACGCTTCTTGTGAACATTTCTGTATTAGGTGAAGGAAAATTGATCGATGGAGCCTTTCCGTTCTTGGACCGAGACAACATTAGCAATACCTAAGTATCTTCCCTTAAACATCTTCTCTGTAAAACTATCGTAGGAACAGTTCCTCATTGAAAAACATTCCTGCGGTAGCCTAATCGGTATTCCATATACTTTCCTCGCAGCGCAATATCCGGTTTCTTCCTCTAAACTATACTTGTAAACAACTCCTCCAAAGTCCCAACTATAATATGGTAGGTAACTCTTCAACCGAGTTCTCTCTTTCGCTTCTTGCCCAGATACATACTAGCTCTACTGATGTCATGTAGGAAATACCAGCAATTTTGTAAGGCACTGAAAAGTACTGCATGCCGTGTCTCTTCTTAATTTTATCTCCATGTTTAGTATCTTCAAAAATGTTCAAACTACTCGTATTAGCCTGACAGTGACCTTGACAGATCGAATTGCGTATACTACTGCGTTTCAGTCAGACTAAAAGTCACTCGAAAACGTGAACGTTTTCGTTTACTCACTTACTCGCTCGTCACTCATTCGTATTAATCAAAATACACTCGCTAAACCTTGTTACAAAACGTACCGCTAGGGGCGCTGTTCGAGTTTTCATACAATCTTGATGTAAACGCGAACGCGGTCGAGAAGTATTTTCCAGGTCCGAAAAATACACTAGAGGTACAGGAGAACACGTTTAAGTATTAAATTTTATGTCATTTAATATCTTTATATTTGATTACTCTAAAAAACTACAGTGAAAGTGACATTAAGCATGCTTTGAAACGTAATCTGGAATAGGGATGACGACAGGGTGAAGAAATCGAAATTCTAATTAGTCCGTCAGTCAGGTAATAAAAAAATATTAGACACGTATTTTTTTGTTTTATCATATTAACAAAGAATGACCAAGTTAAAACGCATTAAAGTTGGAGAGTGGGCGCTAACTACGTCACCGTTAGGAATAAATCGTACCTAACCGTGACGTCACGTGACATTTCAACTCAATATATCTCCGTATAAGTTTGATTATGTGAAAAAAGAAAAAATACGTGTCGAATACTTTTCAATAATCTTCCTGGTAGTCTAAGGAAAAAAAAATGTTGTCATCCCTATTAAATACATGACAATACAATTGGTGTGATATTATTGTAAATACCCACCGTTGCATATATTTGAACTGAACTTGGCAAGTTTATTTAACATCCCTTAATCAATGCGAACTATTAGTAGAATTATTTGACCTCGACATTACGGGTCCATTTCAAAAGTTGCCCCAACTTTCGAATATTACCATACCCCGTTCTGTAACCTTATAATGAGATTCGTAAAACTCTGAAGGATTTAGTTAAGCCAACTGGGTTAATAATGTCAAACAATTTGATCGGATCAAGTGTTGCTGGCCGCCGGCGGAGATTAAACTATAGTTCCGAACGGAGGCCGGCGCCTGAGACTTACAAAACAGCGGCTTCAGTGTTTAGCGACTATTAAAATCCAAAATATTGAATAGCTTATTTTTTATTTATTAGCAACCCAAATAAACTATACTATTTTATATAACTTTTATGTACGTTTATGTAAACTTATCCTCTATTGAAATTATTTGTTATCTTCCTTGTATTTCTGTAGTTTCTTTCTGATGTTGATGCACCTACTCATTTTTCTTTCTGTTTGGCCTTATGGTTGACTGGTAGAGAATGCCTTTAGGCATTAAGTCCGCCAATTGTATACATTTTGTATGTGCAATGAAGTTTAAATAAATAATAAACTACTGGTTGTAGAAAGCTGCAATGTGGCATCCTTGGGGAGTGTAGAGCTAAGAACTACGAGAACGAGAAAAAAAGGAAGTACGTCGGTTAGGTAGGTACCTACTTATTCCGCGGGGGACGCCTAGTACTTCTATAAATAGATTTTTACAGTTTTAATATTTTGATACGAGTTGTTATTGCACATCGTTAAGAAAGCTCAGTTTTAAATCATAATCATTAGTACATTATTGTCGTGGCCGGGAAAGTAGGTCTTTGCAGGCTGAGTACTGGTTTAAAGGGCCGAGGCTTTGCCGAGGCCCTTTAATATGTACGAAGCCTGCAAAGCCTTTCACGTGCCGAGGCTTATATAGTGCTTTTCTCAAAAATGAAAAAAAACCTTGATATTAGGTATTCATAATACAACATTGACACGCACGTTAAGATAGTCAAGTACTTACAACAAGTCCAATGGAACGCCAGTCTTATTTCGGTATTCACCGATATTTGACTTTAACAGACACACTAACACGGCAAGTTAAAAACTCGCATGTAGATTTCTCGTTTTTTGTAAAAATTAAAACCTTTTATTAATTTTTAAACCAAACTAGTAAATTATTTTCATGAAATTTAGCTAAATAAATCTGATACAAGACAAGAACTCCCGCTCTTTATAGATCGTTCTTTTTTTAAATTCCGTTCTGAAAAACATTGCGCTGTTTCAGACACGGATAAAAACGTTTGGTTTCGCGTCAATTGACAGATACAGAACATGCAGACTTGGCTGTTTGGGAATTCCTTCGCGTATTTATCAGTTTAAAAAAAAAAGTACCTGTACGATAATGAAATTTCATACAACATTCCCTGCGCTTATACATGCCGCGGAAGTAAATTCATACGAATTTCCGGGGCATGCAGTTGAGTTTTTTTTTTTTAATTTTTGACTGATTGTCAATGACGCACTTTGCGGTTTGACAGAAAGCAGACAATGACGAGTTTCCCCGCCATTTTTGAGAAATAGTACATTATTGCCGTGGCCGGGAAAGTAGGTCTTTACAGGCTGAGTACTGGTTTAAAGGGCCGAGGCTTCGCCGAGGCCCTTTAATATGTACGAAGCCTGCAAAGCCTTTCACGTGCCGAGGCTTATTTAGTGCTTTTCTCAAAAATGAAAAAAAACCTTGATATGAGGTATTCATAATACAGCATTGACACGCACGCAAAGGTAGTCAAGTACTTACAACAAATCCAATGGAACGCCAGTCTTATTTCGTATTCACCGATATTTGACTTTAACAGACACACTAACACGGCAAGTTAAAAACTCGCATGTAGATTTCTCGTTTTTTATAAAAATTAAGACCTTTTATTAATTTTTAAACCAAACTAGTAAACTATTTTCATGAAATTTAGCTAAATAAATCTGATACAAGACAAGAACTCCCGCTCTTTATGGATCGTTCTTTTTTTTAATTCCGTTCTGAAATACATTGCGCTGTTTCAGACACGGATAAAAACGTTTGGTTTCGCGTCAATTGACAGATACAGAACATGCAGACTTGGCTGTTTGGGAATTCCTTCGCGTATTTATCAGTTTAAAAAAAAAGTACCTGTACGATAATGAAATTTCATACAACATTCCCTGCGCTTATACATGCCGCGGAAGTAAATTCATACAAATTTCCGGGGCATGCAGTTGAGTTTTTTTTTTTAATTTTTGACTGATCGTCAATGACGTACTTTGCGGTCTGATAGAAAGCAGACAATGACGAGTTTCCCGGCCATTTTTGAGAAAAAGTACATTATCAGTCAACTGCGACCAAACTCAATAGCCATCGTGGTTCAAGCGTCGCCGAAGGATCTGGAAGCAACAACGCGAAAGTTCGAAACCACTTCCCGCTCGGAGAAACGTTTTCAATGTTCGCAAAGTACGTTTTTATACGCAATCCTATTTATCTTGGTCGTTTTATTCAAAACGCCGCCGCCGAGGCCCGTTCATAACGTTTTGGGTCGTGAATAAAGACAATAGATGAACTGAAACGAGAATTATGATAATTTTTACATTTTTTTTTTACTTGATGTCCCCAGTTAATCAGAAGTATGTAAGTAGATCTTATGCTGAAGAGTTTCTACTTCTTTGATACGGGAGCGGACTTTTTTGCCAACAAAACAAAAATAACGAAGTAATAAAATTAACTCCAAGAAATATAGCTTTTTAAGAAAAATACAAGTAAAGGTAAATTTAAGTACCTGTTTGTGTCAATTTCGCCAATGTAAATAGTAGGCTTTAGACTTGCCTTCAAGCCGTGAGTGAAGTTATTAATCGTTCAAATACGCTTGAAAGTCGAAACATTTTCAGCGTCTTGAAATCCTTTGATCTATATAATATGTCACCAATACGTAATAAAGTCACAAGTAGTTACTCAGAATACTTCAACTTAATTTGACCTGTATTTGTAAGCAATTACATTTAATTCGTCTTGACTGGTTTCCTTTGCATAGAGGTTGAACTTGATTTTGAACAACAACCCAGAAACGTACCATTGCTTGGAAATAGACAGCACTCCTCAGTCACCTGCATCGTTATGCTTGTTTTACAAATAGTCGTACGTGACGACAATGAAACTCCATTTAAATGTGATCTTAATATCAATTATAGGGCTCAATCCCAACATGTAGTAAAGTACCTGTATTGAAGTGACTTCCGCATTCCACCGTCCTCTGCCTGGAGTGACAAGACCTTTGTGCTCTGTAGTCATTTGCAGATATCAATTTCAATTTATTTATTGCATAATAATATACGTCACATACTTATACCTAAGTACATTTATTGAAGTGAAAAAAAAAGTTGCTATAGATCAGTTTTATACCTACTCAACGTATGCACAATGAGTTCCATATAATTCAATTTGCCATGGCTGATGTTCCCGTTTTGCGTCCCATTTGGGACAAATCATATTTTCGATGCAAATTCAGTCAAAACTCTGTCGCCACATAAATGATGTTTCAGACCTACATTAGGTTTTTGATGCTATTAAGTAGGGCGGGGAGTTCGGCTATTCAATGAGTGGTTTGATGAATTCAGGTGTAAATAAAAAGCTATTAAAAGAAAAACTATTTAACACATACCTAGTTTTTCTTCTAATAACTATTAATTAAAAAAAACTTCTTAAAAACAAGTTATTATTAAAGTACTCGTCAAGACCGAACAAACGAGTCCAAACTCGATGAGATTGTATCGTTTAACTACCAAGTTCCTATGGCTACCTTCTGGTTCCATCATCAGATCAGCTCCATGTCATAATAATTTTGCATTGTCATGCAATTTACACATGCTTGCAAAATTTCAGCTCAATCGGTAACCGGAAAGTGGATCAAATTTAACTTGCAAGATTTGATTACGGTCAGACTGACAAACCTTCACGAGGAAAGAAACGAAGGTCGCGGGAAACCGGTGGAAGCAAGTAGCACAGGACTGGTCTGAGTGGCGAGCCTTGGGGGAGGTCTATGTCCAGCAGTGGACGTCCTTCGGCTGAAATGATGAGACAGACAAACATCGTTATATTCTTATCCACAGTTCAAAATCCCTCCGGAGTGCAAGCAACATGTTCGTGATAAACCTGGCCATCTTTGACCTGATGATGATGCTGGAGATGCCTATGCTGGTCTTCAACTCCTTCCAGCAGCGAATGGTCGGCTATCAGATCGGCTGCGACATATACGCTGCCTTGGGATCACTGTCTGGCATCGGCGGAGCCATCACAAATGCTGTCATATCTTTTGATAGATATAAGTAAGTTGTGTCTGCAGTATCAGTTGATTGATAGCTTGAAACTGCCCACAGGTATCCAAAGGGATCCAGTTTTTACCATAACCAATAGTTGGCTTGGCAGGTGGTTTGGTAATGACAGCATTGCTAATTTAATTTGAGTAATTTCAATCAACTGAATAAAATCAACGACCAAGATTACCCAAAATTTTCTCAGCAGCAGAGTTCTCAGTAAAATATATAAGTCTTGTAGGTCCACGTGAAGTGTATAACTTCATTAATATTTCTTCAATGCTGTCGTGGATTTTCGCTATGTGTTTGATCATACTTTCTTCTCAAGTTATACCTATTAAAAGTTAGATTTATACCCAAGGGCCAAAGGATAGGTATCCACGACACAGGCATGTCTAGTGTGGGGACCAATGGTAAAATAATGTTTTGAACCAGCACTCTGTTAGAGATAAACTGTAATTATCTAGTCCTTCCATTCTGGTAACCTTCCTGCTATATTTTGATTACTATATTATCGTTAAATAAACATTTTACATTTTTCATTTTTTTCATTTTCATATATCTGGAAAATCAGATAGTTTTTAACTAAACCTGCTTACTTTGCTTGCTTGTTTTTGCTGTAGGTCATACTTTTTGTATAATTGCGCTTAGATACGTTTGTACTGTTCTTTGAAAGTGTGTTCAATATTGTCAACACAGCAAGAGTTGTACTATTCTGCCTCTTCCCAGAACGATATCTTGTCCCCTGGACGGGCGGATCAGCAAGGTGCAGGCTTCGCTCCTGATCGCCTTCACCTGGTTCTGGGCGCTGCCCTTCACAGTCCTGCCCTGGCTCCAGGTGTGGGGCCGCTATGTGCCAGGTAAGGTAACTCAAACTAAGAAACAGCACAAAACAGTAAAAGCCGCGATAGCCTAGTGGTTTAACCTTACCGCGTCTCATGCGGTCGGGAGTTCGAATCCCGCTCGCACCTCTGAAATTATTTATGTGTGAAATTCAACTTGAATTTACTACTGAGCTTTCCGGCTTTTAATTCAGTAAAACATTGGGAGGAAACCTGCACACTGTAAAGGAATTCAAGGATGTGCGTGAAGTCCACATCCGCTATTGCAAGGGCTTGGGCTATAGTCCCCACGTGGGGACTATAGCCCAAGCCCTCTCGTGATGAGAGGAGCCCTATGCCCAGCATTGGGCCGTAAATAGTGTGTGCAGTGGGCGTGCAGGTTTCCTCATGATTTTTTTCTTAACCAAAAAGCTCAGTGGTAAATTCAAATTGAATTTCGCACATAAGTAAACTTAGAGGTGGGAGCCGGTATCGAACCCCCTACCATCTGCATGAGAGGCGGTAGGTCGAACTACTAGGCCACCATGGCTTCCCCACCACTGTCTTTGCGCACAGCGATTGGTTAACAAACGAGTGCACAGTCCGCCTGATATTAAATATGTTCTCTGGGACGGTGACCCATTGACATAAGAAATCATAAGATTGAGATTGTCTTTCCAACCCCGAGGCCTAAGATGGAATACCTTTATATTGGTAATTTCACCCGCTCCCTTAACCTAACAGTGAGACTACTGCTGTTTGTTTGTCCCTTTCTCTGTACTTCATTCAAAACAATGTCGAATCAATTGACCGACTCTCACAAACTAATTTTATTCCCAAATGGCAAAGTTCGCTGAACCAGAGATGCATCCTCATTGCGCGAAACAGTTTTGCAAGCACTAATAGTTTAGCTCGTAAGAAAAGCGACGTAACTGCATGCATCTTTCATAGGCTGATGCGCTGTTTTGGACCTACGACGATATTCCGGGAGTGTAAATTGCGTGACAAATTGTTTGCATCCGTCCAGACCCCATTGTCTTCTCTAATCATCGTTACTGCGGTTGATTGGCTTGTTTGAGTTATTAGTTAGCTTAAGGTAAGTACACACGCCCTTAACGTCTTAAGAATAAGGTCGTGTGTAGGTCATTTTGAACACCTGGACAGCTTATCTACTTCTGCTGCTGACTGTACCTACTAATTAGAATCGATACAAGAGCTTATTGCACGAAGTGGCCACGAACTCCCCCTTAATTTCTTTCTGATAGAATTTTCTGTGATTACTTATTTTATTTTAGGAACTTAGACATTTATTATTTCTGACATATTTTATTCTACGTCAATTACGGATATACCAGAAAGGTATAGCCTAAAACCTAGAGCGATAGATTTTAAGTTTGCGATCAATAGATAGTGACTACGTGTTTTATTTCAAAAAGTTCGTTATTCACTTATCAACTCTGTATCGAGTTTAGAATGAGCGATCGGTGAGGACGGAAAATTAAAATTTACTGTCATATGTGTCCGCCACCCTCCAACTTTCCACATTATTTTTTTAGCTGCAAATAGAAACTTGAAAATTTGGATTTACTATTATTTATTTCTTTGCTGCAAACAATGCAATCTTAATATAATAGCGTAAACACTGCTATCATAAATCATAGCAAATCAGCATATCCCGCTGCTCTTTTCAACTCTTTCTTCTGCCAAATTAATCGTGGAATTTTTAATAAGCCCTTTACTAATGCCCCGAAGGAGCTCGGAAATTCGGGATTTAATTCAAAACAAAACAAACGATCCCATTGTTGCTCAAACGTAAGCGGCGTAATTACAGCAATTTAACCTTTTAATCCACAGTCGACCACAGCCGACGAAGCTTATAGTCTATTATATTATAAACTTTAAGTCTTGCGACAACAGTTCAAGTTACCGCTATAAGTTTGGAGTTAGCGAAGCGCCCAAAGTGTGAAGAGACGATTAGGTGTTCGCAGAGGGTAAATTGATGCGTATTTCTTAGGTAAACACGTAAAACGTCCCCGATTTATGATTATGTTAACCAGTATTTAGTTTCACAGAATAGGTACGTTACATACAGTTTACCTGTATTAAGTACTAGCTTCTGCCCGCGACTTCGCCCGCGTGGAATTCGGTTATCGCGTTCCCGCGGGAACTATACGTTTTTCCAGGATAAAAAGTAGCCTATGTGTTATTCTGATCTATAAGCTACATTACTGTAAAGTTTCATTAAAATCCGTTTAGTAGTTTTTGCGTGAAAGAGGAACAAACATCCATCCATACATCCATCCAAACAAACTTTCGCCTTTATAATATTAGTAAGGAAGTATATTATTTTATGGTTCAAGCAACCATTGAAATGAAGAGCTGACGATTGCAGAAGAGTAATTTGATAACTATTAAATTAAACCATATGAGGTACTTTTTACGTAAAGTTTTTAAAAAAACACTCTGAGAGCTAAATAGGACTTCGAAACCCCATTGAAATTATAATAATATTAAGATTATAAAATTATAAAGAATATAAAATTAAAATTATAATAAGTCTGTAGAAGAAGTCGCGACTGTAACTTGAAAATTAAGAGAAACTATCAAGTCAAGGGGACTATATCAACGATACTGAATAGAATAGGCAGAATAGAATAGTTATTTATTTTGAAAAAAACATTTGCATTGCAAACATTACATTGGGCTTATTTATTTCCACACAGCTTTAGCTAATTTTCAGTGGATCCCTGAAGACTTAAAGCTAAAAAAAAATACAACAAAATATAAAAACAAAGTAATGTCGCTTACGCACTTAGTAGGTAGGTTATAGCTAAAAATATTTAAAGAGTTTGGCGTGCAGGTACAGACATAGCAAGTGAGCTTATTAAAAGAAAAGAAAAGTAAAGAAAAGTGGTACAAACTTATACTGAACACAAAATAACGATTTTTAGAAAAACTACTATTCGGATTGCAACAAAATTTGGTATGGGGGTAGTTTATTACACTGGTCAACATATTGACTACTTTTTATCCCGGAAAAACGCATAGTTCCCGCGGGGACGCTAATTACCGAATTCTACGCGGACGAAGTCGCGGGCAGAAGCTAGTTCTTATAATAAGTATTTTATGTTAAAGTTTCCTGAATCAAAAGCATTATTTCATTAAGATTCTTAAGTACTATACTAGGCACTTCACTTCTTTTTATACAGTATAACCAAAATAAATAAAAAATAAACAAGCAACGCCCTTAATAGAGAGCCATTAAGGTGTAGGTACTCTGTGCCCGCAATATCCTGAATTCGGCCGTAACTGCACTCGTGTGGTCCGTTCCGATCGATTAGTGTCCCCGTTTATTGTTACAAGAGCCGACGCAACACAACATACACACAGTTTGTGTGTTTAACCTTTTGACCGTCACAGCCGATATTGTTTATTTTTTTTAAATGTGAAAGTGTGTTTGCTTGTTTTTTTTGTTTGTTTGTTTGTCCTTCCTTCACGTCGCAACAACGGGACCGATTTGAATGAAATTTGGTATAGAGATAGTTTGAGACCCTGGGAATAACATAGGACTTTTTATCCCGATATTTCAACGGGAACGGGTTTTCCACGGATCATACCAGTTTAATACTTTCAGTTTAATAGTTCAATACTTCTATAACTAAAACCATCTATAGGTATGTAGGTATAGTATAATCGGGAACGCGCAAATTCTAAGACTACGCGGAACGAAGTCGCGGGCACCGGCTAGTTGATAATAATTATACACTTGAAAACGTACCTATAGTTTGAAAAACTAAAACAACACTGACTTTTCCGTGTCCACCTATAAAACGGGACGTGTCATTCAACCATAGAATGATAACTTCTTTTTTAATTCAGTAATATTGAGAAATTAATAAAAACAGCGAAACATTTGACAGCTATATGCGACGTTTCCAACTTTCGGGATTATGGCCGTATGCACTGTGCAGTGCACCGACACAGCCTCGCCCGTTTTTTGCAAAAAAAGAGATTTCCCGAAATTTCTACGGGAACAAGAAAAAAATGGGACCCACGTGGAAGACGGCTAGTATACTGTAGGGGGGGTTGGTGTTAGCTCAGGTAGATGCTGTAGGCACGGAGCACATGAACTTGAAGTCACGGAGACTCGCTGGGCATCAGGATGATGCCTAGCTGATTAAGAACTCTATATCTCGCAGACTGGCCCTAATACTACCCTAACCCTCCCCAAATTCATATTATATTTTCAGAGATCATATAACAAGTGCTATCAAAAAACTAAGTAACAAACGCAACACAATTCTACGCTTAAAAATACCTATATTCGAAAAAAAAGGGTCAACTCACCGATTATACTCGGCCAGTCTCCACAATACCTACACATTATCCGGATATACAACGAATGAATTTCAAAAATAAGAAAACAAGTAAAGTGATTCACTTTTGAGAAAACAATATTCTGTTTTTCTCGCGCCGCCATTTAGTAACGCCGCGCCGGTAAGACATGGTGGTTCTATTTTAGAAGCGAATCGATATTTTCAACAAATTGCTACGGACATTTTTGGGCGATCCACGCCCTTATCGATGTGAATAAATTAGGTACTTAAAACATCTTGACCAGATAAATAAAACTAATGGAGTGGGGATTTTGAATGAAAACTGGTATTGGCTTTTATAACTTTAGATAATCATCATGAAATACATACCTACCTTTTTAACCGAATTCGAAAAAGGATGTTCTCAATTCATCTGTATGTTTTTTCTTTATTTTTTTATATTTGTATGCATGTTCCTCGATTACTCCGTCAGTTGTGAACCAATTTCGATGATTCTTATTTTAATCGAAAGTGGTACCTCCGGATAGGTCCCATTTTAATATGGTTCAGTTCTGATGATGGGATCCATGAGAAAATCAGGGAACTTCTCGAAATTTGTTAGCACATGTATGATATTGGCATCAATTTCAAAGATTACAGTCAGACTTACGTCCCATTGTTGATGTTTCGAATCTGAAGTCAAAAAAAAATTGAACCGGTCCAATTTGTCTAAACCTGTACCGGATCCTGTAAGCTATACTTACGTCAGCTGTTCTTCCGCAGAGGGCTTTCTAACGACGTGCTCATTCGACTTCCTCACTGACGACCAGGACACGAAGGTTTTCGTGGCTTGCATCTTCGTTTGGAGCTACTGCATTCCCATGTCGCTCATCTGCTACTTCTACTCACAGCTGTTCAGTGCGGTAAGTCAAGAGACAAGGTAATTATATTAGACTACTATCAATCTCCTTACATTACGGCGTAAGTACATCGGAAATAGCCATGGCGCTTAAATTTTTCATAACTTCGCCTGTTACAGCGCCATCTCGATGGTGCTCATGGAGTTCAAATTTATATGCCGGCTACCTAGGCAGCGACATCTATTATCGCATTTAACACTTTTTTAAGATTGGGGTAATTCTTTTATTTTTAAACACAAACTAAAATATTTACAATAAAAATAAAACTAAAAACTAGAACTAAAAATAACTTTGTTTGAAGGTTGTCCTTCTAAATTTACCTTCTTTTTCAATAGTCAATCCATACCAATGTTATAAATGCAACAGTAACTCTGTCTGTTTGACCTCTTGGCCCTTAAACCGCTTGATCGATTTAGATGAAATTTCGTATAGAGATAGTTCGCGTCCCCGGGAAGGACAATAGGCTAGTTTTTATCGTCATACCTTGGAAATCGTTTATTGGAAAAGCGCACAGTTCCCGTGATAAATAACTCGATATCCTAACTCGAAGCAGGCGAAGTAGCAGTGAGAAGCTACTCAATACTACCTTCACGTTTCTGTAGCTCTGAAGTGTTCTGTAGCTCGGGAAGCTAGATTCATAAAAAAGTTGTCTGTACGTCTGTTTATTACTACCTACATCAAAATCCCATTTTGTGGCCAAGGCCCAAGGTGTAGCGAAAGTCAAATTGAAATTTACAACAAATAATGGTAGGATAAGACAATATAAATGGAGCAAAAGTCACGGACATTTATTTCTGAAAAGTAACGACTGGACTCCCAGTCTGAAACATAACGGCGATAAAAAATATATTCAAAGAGATTTACATTTTCGTATGAGCTATAATTATCTCTCTGTGATACAGACACATATTCTGAAAACAAAGAATATCTTAAAAGCTGTTTTCAGAAGGACACAGAAAGCGCTCAGTTTTATTTTTTCTTTCACTGTATTTTCTCGCGAATACGTACAAATCGTATAATCCAAAGAAGTTGGTTCCTACTTATTCATAAACGCAAATACGTTCCACAAATCAATCTAACCGAGCTCGCACAAACGGCCTATGGGAAAAGCTTTTTCTTGTTTGAAACGGACGCTCGCACACACGTAAACATACGGAGCTGTTGAATGATCGATCCGCAGCGATTTACTTGAAAATAGGGATGTTGACATTTTCACGAGCCCATTCGTAATCCTATTATTGATCGAACTATTTACCAACCTATTCTACTCGTGAATTATTTAGGGTATAAGTCTGTCAAGTTTTTGGATTTCCTAACTATTTTGAATATTGATGAGCTGAAATAGTTTCTTCTCTAGTATCCTTCCCGGGCGTTAAACAACGTGTATCTTTTCCAGTCGTCTTTGCTGTCAATCACTTGCTACAATGGACAAATACTTGCTTGATTAAAAAACCAATTGTACCAAAATTTTAATGTTTCGTTAGAATATCATACTCATCCCATTTTGTGTGAATTATTATATTTATACCATATACCGGGCACCCCTACGGCGAGCAGAAGGTGACCGTTCCGAACGACCGCCCTTGGGCCGAACCTCGCCTTTATAAACGCCGATTCCATTATTAATATCTGAAATCGTTGAAAATGTTCAGATAATAATTACGAGGAGAAAGTGTTAATTGAAACGACCCCGAAGTTCTTCTCGACGTATCAATTTACTTGATGGAAAAATCACTTACATTTTGTCTAGCTACCTATCAGAGGAACTGAACGAATAGTGGTACTTAGGTCAAACTAAGTACTAGCTGATTCTCCAATGGCCTAAAATTTAATCCATACAAAACGAAAGACCAAATTTACATTGAATTTTTTAACTAAAAAGAAGTAAAGCGGAGCTCGCTCGAGTTAGAATATTAAAAACTATCGAGGTAAGTTTTCTGCGCCCGACAGCCGAACCGCGAACTACACTGTGAACTTTAAACGACTCGACTAACTTTTATCCATTGATGAAAATTGTTATTACCTACGCTCGGTGTGAGCTTGCTTATCTTGCCGTAATTTAATATACAGTTTTGAACTTCAAAATGCCTTTAACAATGACCTATTTTTCTGCTACCTACTCTGATAGAACTGATGTATATACATGACCAACATCAGTACATAGAAATAGAAAAAAAAAAAAAAAAATATCTTGGAACATTTCACACAAATTGGCCTAGCCCCAAACTAAGCAAAGCTTGTACTATGGGTGCTAGACAACGATATTAATACTTTTATAGAGATATACATACATATATAAATACTAAACATCCATGACTCGAGTACAAACATTTGTGCTCATCACACAAAGTTTACCCCGAGCGGGATTCGAACCCGCGACAGTCGGAATAGTGGGCAGGGTCACCACCAAGTGAGCCAACCTGTCGTCAGATAGATTTTTAAACATCATCCTTCGAATTACCATACCAGCTAACTGTTAGTCCTTTATTTGTATATGTGCGGATAATTTCATAGCAGGCCAAATAAAGCTGCTTTCACCTGCTATTAGCATAAAGTCTCTTGAAAACTCTTCACTCACTAGTGCGCATAAGTGTAAGTGATACACCTCTTTCATGAAGGGATTTGTTTCAAGGAGTTTGTTCTGTTTTTTTAACACAATTTTAAGTTGTTGGACACGCTGTGCTTCGTACTCGGTCGAGCGAAAAACTAAGTGAGGTGGCGAGCGCCCGCTGAATGACAAAAGGTGGCTTGAAATGCTTTTAAAATAACAATACGAGACACCAAATTAAAGAGTAAAGACAAGGGTTCCTCGGCGCTATGTACTTAAACAATATGAGTATCCTGAAATATTGAAAAGTAGCAGCTCTTCTTACTTGAAAAAGCTTTTAAAGAGAGTTTCCAAAATCGTTCAACGATTAAGGGGTGTCGCTGTGATTTTGTACTTACTTCTTATTTGAAAAAGCATCTGTCCGTGCGATGAAAAAGTAGGATCATTGATTCACATAACGATAAGGTAAGTATATTACCGTAAACGTAATCTAAAACTAGTCAGTAAATAAGATTAAATACCTTAAACGTCTTTTTATGACGATTTCGATTTCTACCGTTAGATAAGACAATGCGAAGCTTTTGCCTCCCATTTCATGCATTACCCAATACCTTATTAAGGATGCCAACGAAAATCGGTTCGTAAAAAGTAAAAGTCGTTTATGTTTTAAAACCTCCGTCAATCAAGTCGAATCCTGGGCGGGACAGTTGGGAGTTTCACCGGAGAATAATTTCTCCGGTGCCGAAGCAAAAGGGCGTATAACCACGTACATTTACGAATAGATACGTCCTTTTGTCTGTGTTTGGTAGTTTTCCTTGAATCTCGGGTTGATTGTTGACTTGCCTACCGCTTCCTGTTTAATTGCCTTGGGACACTATCAGAAGCAGGGTAAAGATATGGTAAAGATGATTCTGTGGAAAATGTATTACTTAATTCTATAATTACATCAAGCCGTGGTGGCCTAGTGGTTCGACCTACCGCCTCTCATGCCGAGGGTCGGGGGTTCGATTCCGGCTCGCACCTCTAAGTTTACTTATGTGCGAAATTCAATTTGAATTTACCACTGAGCTTTTCGGTGAAGGAAAACATCGTGAGGAAACCTGCACGCATCTGCGAAGTAATTCAAAGATGTGTGTGAAGTCCCCAATCCGCACTGGGCCCGCGTGGGGACTATAGCCCAAACCCTCTCGTGATGAGAGGAGGCCTGTGCCCAGCAGTGGGACGCAAATAGGCTGTAGTAGTATAATTACATCATCAAATTTTGGCTACACAAAGCAGTTTAAATGAAAATATCATCAACTAGCCGTTTGCCCGTGACTTCGTCCCGCGTAGACTTAGAATTTGCCCGTACCCGATGATATACATATAGATGGTTATAGTTATAGAAGTATTGAAAAAACTGGGTTGACCCGTAGAAAACCCATTCCCGTGGGATAATATCGGGATAAAAAGTATCCTATGTTATTCCCCGGGTCTCAAACTCCATACCAAACCGTCCACAATTACAGGTGCAGGTATTTTTCTATTTACACTTTATCTAATTTTCTTTCTCAGTGTCAAGTGATGTAATCGGTGAGGGTGAACTGATCATTCTCATCTGTTTTTCTCGATCTCACATTGATTTTCACTCGCCGTCTGAAGCCGCAATTGCTTAACATTTTTACCGTTATTTTTTTATGTTTTCTAAGCAATTCATTGGAATTTATTACTAGAAGGTGAACCTTTGTGGGACTTGACGCCCCAATGAAGGGCAGACGATTATGGCTCGGTACTCTTTGTTTGCGGCTTAATTGACGAGAATATGAGAAGGAAGATAATTGTTCTCATTTCAAATTCAAATTACGAACGGTTAGCCTTCGTTTTAAGAAGAAAAAAACGCTCCGGTTTAAATCTATTAATCTTATCTAAAAAAACTGAAGCTAAATAAGAGCTCATTGTCGGTTCTTTCCACTGAAATCTCTTTGCAAACTTTGCAATTCTTTACAGATTTTAGTCAGAATTTACACTTCCTATATTTAAACTCGGTTAGATCTCTTAAATCCGTAGTTTACTACTTTTATTTACAGGAAAGCAAACTTTTACCTTCACCCGGCCAAGACAATCGGAACAGGACTGGGGCTCTATTCGAAGTTTTAAATAGGGAAAGAGACATTCACAATCCCGCGCTCACGCGTCACGGCGCGCTAATTTGAACTTTAAATCTAGCTGCTTAAAGTGCGCCGCGCCGCGTGAGCGCAGGGATTGTGAATGTCTCCTTCCCTATTTAAAACTTCGAATAGAGCCCAGGAATCGATTTGGCGCAACGAGCGGCGACCTATCTTCTTTAATTTGAAATTTAATTAGCAAAGTTCACTAACAATTTAGGGATTAGAATCGTTACAAAGTGGCCGAACTCTTTTCAAGGAGAGGCTTAGGGTGAGCGACGGGATGGAATCGGTTTTGAAGTTTGTCACCCAAGGAACCGGGAATGACACAATCATTATTTTTTACAGTAGGTATTTAAGAATTGGATCTGTTTTGGTAAGTTAGATTTTTTTAATAGCCTAAATAGCGTCTCCCTGTGTGGCAAATGCCATGCCTCCCTCTTTTTCGCCAATCGCCTCTATACCTAGTGTGCAAGCTCCGGCCAATCTGCGTCAAATACGTCCAAGTTGTCCGTCATCCCCTTTTGGGTCCTTCTCTGCTTCGGTAGCCATCGCGTGGAAGCATGCATTTGCTTGACGACACTTCAATAAATCATCAATGTCATTTGATGTTTGCTGATCAATTTGATAGGTATTTTTTACACATGGATCATAATAATCTTGTATTTAATTTGTACCTAACGCTTCCTCGTTTACTACTGTTTGCAAATTAAGTTAATATCTCCGGAAACTATTCTGCAACGAACTAGTCGAGAAGAGCTATTAATCTGCCCTTGTTCCGAAGCTCAGCAAAGTCCGCGCGGACTTCGCTGAGCAACTTAAACCGTTATTTAATTGGTCAAGCAAGAGTAAACGTTCAACACTGTCAACTCCGTGATAAATACTTGGGTAATGTTTTTTGAACTGATGTAAACAGAAAATCGCTGACGGTCTCGATAAAAATTATATTAATTCCTCGTATATCAAATCACAATAGTTATTTCTATTTTTCAACACGCGGGAATCAAATTACGGCATCGGTCGGTGATACGCACGGCAATTAGTGTGTATAAAGTTACATAATTACTAAAAAAAAAACAATAATTACCATAATCACATGAATCCGAGTAAAAACAAAACGAATAGTTTACAAAAACCCTCTGCATGTGAGGCGGTAGATCATGGTGGTTTGGGTTGGGGTACAGCTTTTTAGGGTTCCGAAGTCCACAAGGAACCCTTATAGTTTCGCCATGTCCGTCCGTCCGTCTGTCCGCACTATTGTGCTCGGAGATGCTTGGTTCTAGAAAGCTGTAATTTGACATGAATATACATATTAGTTACGCTGACAGTGGTACAATAAAATTTTGAAATATATTTTTTATAGGGTACGTCCCCTACTCGTGAAGTGGGGATGTAATTTTTTTCTTGCGTACCCCATAATGCGGCATATCGTTGAATAGGTATTGAAAAAATATTGTGGGTTTGTTAAAAGCATTTTTTGATTAAGTGATGCGTTTGTGAAATATTAAGCTTTAAAGTGCTATTTTTTGTTAGAGTCACGTGTCCCCCCCCCCCCTGCCAGCTAAATGGTGGTATATATATAGTTATATATGCCACAACCGTGATTTTTTTCAGGCATCCGAAAAAAACACGGTTGTGGCATATATAACGTAGTTGAAAGGAAAACTATCACAGCTAAGTAGGCTGTACAAATTTACGAGTCATAGTCAACCAACTTATGAAATGATAAAAAAACCAATGTTTTTCTCGAGCGGCAGGGGCGTCGGGCGGGCACGTCATACCACAGGCTTGCTAGATGCTAATAAGTCTTAGAAAGGTACTGTAGGCATCGTCAACTTCGGAACCCTATACTTTGCGCGTGGCCCGACACGCACTTGGTCGGTTTTTTTTATTTATCTGATCCCAAAAAATTAAAAAGGTTAAATCCCCACACCATTTTATTCTCTTCAATGTGACTTTCCCAATTTCCCCTAATACGTTCAACAAGCTTACGACTAACAATTTGTTCAAACCTTAACCAGTGTTTTCCTAGCTAGAAAGGAAGGCTTAGGCATTTGTATTTGAATCGAATGCACGAATTCCTAAACGAAATGGCTCTGGAATGTTATAAAGGAAGAAACGACGAGCCCCGAGCTTGTATCGACGACAGACCGCAGTACACAGCTTATTACAATTTGCAA
Organism: Aethes cnicana; assembly: GCA_963971205.1. Classification (NCBI taxonomy): domain Eukaryota; kingdom Metazoa; phylum Arthropoda; class Insecta; order Lepidoptera; family Tortricidae; genus Aethes; species Aethes cnicana. The sequence continues at coordinate 10,766,267 of OZ020285.1, forward strand.
CAGTAAGTGAGGTAGCTTGCCCGCAACATTGCCTGGATACTGCGTAATGTATTGTTAAACCATTTTACACGTTTTACATAACATAGATGGCGCGTGGATTAAGCAAAAATAGACTCTGCGCCAACAACAACAAGCCGTGGTGGCCTAGTGGTTCGACCTACCGCCTCTCATGCAGAGGGTCGGCGTTTCGATTCCGGCTCGCACCTCTAAGTTTACTTATGTGCGAAATCCAATTTGAATTTACCACTGAGCTTTTCGGTGAAGGAAACCTGCACACATTTGCGAAGTAATTCAAAAGCTGTGTGTGAAGTTCCCAATCCGCTCTGGGCCTGCGTGGGGACTATAGCCCAAACCCTCTCGTGATGAGAGGAGGCCTGTGCCCAGCAGTGGGATGCAAATAGGCTGTGATCTACTATCTACAGTCCCGCGCCTTCACATTTCAAAACGCTTCAATGTCTTTAAAAAGCATCACCAACACTCTCAACATATGTGTGCGTGCTGAGACAGCCATCAACTATGCGTTGAGAGTGTTGGTGGTGCTTTTTAAATAATAATAAAAATATTGAAGCGTTTTGAAATGTGAAGGCGCGGGACTTTAGATAGTAAGATCTCTAGTGGTAGTAGACTGTGCGCCAACGGCTTAAGTACTTCGCCACGCGCCTTCTTAGTTGTGTCGTACTGTACCCGACTGTGCCGGAAGGAGGGTTATGTTTTTCGAGTGTATGTATGTATGTAAGGTAATGTCATGTTTCTTTGGCACGTTTTGGCACGCTCTGTCGCCTAAACGGCTTTTTTATCTTGTGAGAGTGACATTTATTAAAACTCTGTATGCTGTCGGGTTTTTTATTTATTAATAAAGACACATCTATAGACAATCAAAAGGTCTCATCATCATCATCATCATCATCATCATTTCAGCCGAAAGACGTCCTCTGCTGGACATAGAGGCCTCCCCCAAGGCGCGCCACTCCGACCGGTCCTGTGCCACTCGCATCCACCGCGTTCCCGCGACCTTTACAAGATCGTCATTTCATCTTGTTGGAGGCCTACCGACAGCTTTCTGCCCTACCTGCTGTACATTTGCGACATCAGATTCGTCACCAATTGACGTTACCTACTGTATTCAACGTGTTTTCTGCGTTCATGCTTCGGATGTCTGGGCTCTTTATTCGTTCCCATTGTGCACAATCGGGAAAGAAATCGAGCAAGCAATTTTCTTCATAATACAGATAATCTTTGCGCTGGACAGATGAACTGGCGCCTCGCATCTAATTTTTACGGCAACCGTCGTGTCGGCCATTTGTTCCGACTTTTCTCGTGTTTTTGAAACGTGTCCCACGCGTTTATCTGTTTATTCACTAGATCTTCCTTCAATTAAGATACCTACTTTAATTATGTTTAAACCTGGAATAAGGTCGGCATTGTTGTTTAAATTAAGTACCTTTAATAAAATAAAAAAATCTTTATTAAACCCACTACTGCACTGTTGTAAGTAAGTATAAGGTACCTAAGTAGGTGGTTGTTGATGTTGACTATAATATTTATTTAATTCCTCTCTCATTTTTAGTTCTCTGTTAAGGCTTCATTTCTATTTTCCATTTTTAGGTCTTCCCGTAATTTAAAAACGCCAACCAATTAAGAAATCCCATGAAATAGAACGAAAATTATAAATACGGACCGCGTGTTTTTGAAATGTATCTAGATCTCTTTGATTTGGGAGGTTTTGCGGCGAAATTAATTTATTTGGGAGATCAAAGCCGATCCACTCCATTCTGCTGATTTAACGAACTAAATCTGCTCGGAATTGCGGAGGAAAATATGTTTTGATATTTTTTCCCAATAAAAGGTAAAGGTAGATAGAGTTCGGTCAGTTAGTTAACTGAATCTATCGTACTTATGTTTGCTGAATTGACTAGGCAATACTCATACTCATACTCATACTCATTTATTGATAATAATAGGTATTACATGTCAAATTGGTACATTATCACTTACAAGCATAATTATTAATTATTAAAAATACTGTTTATAATTTTCAAGTAGGTACATTACAATTTTTAAATATTTTTTTAAATATATTTTTTTATACAAAAATAATCTTTGATGTCATAAAAAGAATATGCAATAAGAAATTGTTTAGGACGGTTTTCAAACGTTGTACAATTTTCTATATTTTTTAATTCAATGGGGAGTTCATTATAGACCCTCGGACCGAGAATGTGCATCGTTTTGGTGGATTTAGTTAGGCGACTGCTAGGATGTGACAGTTGATTTTGAGATCCAAGCCGGGTAATTGTAATTTTTTCAGTCTATTATTGGAGTCTATTATTTAATATTATCTGATACTTTAAACGGTGACGACCTGTAAAGGTCGTGGGAAGTGGAAACGCGGTGGATGCGAGTGGCACAGGACACGGTTAGGTACGATTTATACCTAACGGTGATGTAGTTAGCCCCCACTCTCCAACTTTAATGCGTTTTAACTTAGTCATTCTTTGTTAATTTGATTAAAAAAAATACGTGTCTAATATTTTTTTATTACCTTACTGACGGACTAATTATAATTTTGATTTCTTCACCCTGTCGTCATCCCTATTACTTCGCAGTTGCGTGCAGGTTTCCTTGCGACATTTTCCTTCACCGAAAAACTCAGTGATGAATTCATATTTTTTGTATATTTCGTACATACTCGTAAGTAGGTACCTAAACTCAGAGATGCGAGCCCGATTCGAATCCCCGACCCTCTGCACGAGAGGCAGTAGGTCAAACCGTCGGCTTACCTAAACAAGCGTGTTCCAATTCCAAATCTTGTAGTCTATTGAACAAGCTACTTTGAATACTTAGGTCCCTCGCCCGCGGCGACTTTTTGTAGCGATGCTACAATAAGTCGCACACAACATAGAAGGCGCGCGCGGCGAAGCACTTAAGCCGTTGACGCGGAGTCTATTATTGCTTAAACCACGCGCCTTCTAAGTTGTGTAAACCTGTAAGTAGGTTTGAACTAGTCCCGGCCAGTTTCGGCCAAAAGCTCGTGCACGATGAATGGGTTAGATAAATCCGCCGAATCCGAGTTAGAATCGAGCTGCGGTTTTATAACACGAGCTAATGAACACAAGCCTGGACGGGGGAAATCTAAAACGAACGTCTAAATATTGGTAGGTATTATAAAACAGATAGACAGACAAAGCTATACTTTCGCATTTTTATAAATGACTTCGCATATTAAGTAGTATGTAATCGTATAACAACTTTACTGTACCTGGGGCTCTATTCGAAGTCTTAAATAGGGACAGGGAGATTCCTCTAAGGCTTCGCTCACGCATCACGCCACTCAAGTTGAACTTTAAATCTAGCCGCTTAAGTCGGTTGCAACGAGACGATTTGTAAGCGAAGCCATAGGGAATCTCCCTGTCTCTATTTTAGACTTCAAATAGAGCCCATATAAAAACAAATCATAATTAATTGACTGATTGGCTCTTCTCTCTCGGTGCACTCTTTACAGAGTGGTCGTGGTCAATGGCTAGCACCGCTAGGCGCAGATGTCACTCGCAGGCGCGGATCCACCGTTGTGGGCACTATGGGCATGCCCACAACCCTAAATAGCCTTATAGACATACCTCATGCCTAAGAGTTTTCACGTCACATTTTTACAGCCCAAAGAGGTTGATAGTTTCGATCGTCTTGATAAAAAAAAGATAAGAGCGAGTTAAAATCGCTTGGAGAGGGTTCCATTCGTTGATTATTTTCTATATCATTGCAAATATGTAATACCATGAACTTCTTATAGGTTTTCATAGTAATCTGTAGGTCGAGAACTAAGAATCATCGTTTTTTTTTTCAAAATTTCAGGCCCAGTAAATTGAATTCTTTTATTTAGGTTATCGTACGTGTTTGGGTCACTATGTTACATATAAGTTATGTACCAAATTGCAGTAGTTTTGGAGCAAATTGGCTGTAACAGACACACGAGTGATTCTTTAAGCGTTCCGATATTTCGTTTTGAGGTTTGTAATCTTGAAAAGTAATGAAAAAAAAATTCTCAATAAAAAATTAAAAACTGACTTCAAACTCCGACAGCCTACAAAGTCGGTGTCACTTTAAGATTGCCATCGGCTTTGGGTCGGTTCACTTGACTTTGTAGGCTGTCGGAGTTTGAAGTTGGTTCTTATTAAAAACTAGCTGACCCCGCGGACTTCGTACCGCCTTAAACCTCACGGAGCCCGAGACCTTTCCAACGAATGCAAAAGCGTCGAAATCGGGTCGTGCGTTCTGGAGTTATAGCGTCAGGAAGGAAAACCCGACTTATTTTTATATATTAGATTTAAATAACGGACGTAAATGTCACTGTAGTCTGAAATTGACGCCAAAATTATACACGTGCTAACAAATTTTGAGGAGTTCCCTCATTTTCTCATAGATTCCATCATTAGAACTGAACCAAATTAAAATGGGACCAATCCGGAGGTACCACGTTTTGATTAAAAAAAGAATCATCGAAATCGGTTCATAATAGACGGAGTAATCGCGGAACATACATACAAAAAAAAATAAGAAAAAAACATACCAGACGAATTGAGAACCTCATTCTTTTTTCGAAGTCGGTTAAAAAGAGAGACTGTCAGGCCTGCTAGTTTCCGAAAATTGTAATGTTGTGATTTTGCTAAATAATTAAAATATTGTTCCTAAAGGCTCTGAGAGCTGTAGACGTCGCGAATCAATTTTTTTGCATGGCTTGAATCAGTTCTTTTTTTTACTTTATAAACCCAATAGCTCCGCCATTTAATTTTTTTACGAAATGTGACTACAAAAGAAATAAAAAAAATCGAATCTGGTCACACATGTGCATTTATGATCGATATCGATATAAAATAAAATTTTGGTCTAGAACTGGCTCTTCTAAAAATAGCAACCGTCAACATAGCGTACACCGACCGTAACGTACTATTTGGGTACTATTTATTTGCATAATCTGATCCTGGATAACGTTACGGTGTATCTTGACGGTCACTAAAAATACACTTTCTTGTTGTTCCCAACCATACGAGTACAGCAGCTTTACAAACCCTATATTAGGGACCTTAAAATGGCCATTAGAAAAATAAAATTTTTCGAAGAAAGCGTATTTGGATAAGTTAATTTTCGCGCCACCTGCATTGTTTGGGCTTTTCAAATTTGTGGCAGGTTTAATTATACTTACTTTAAGGTTTTTTTTAATAAGCTTCCAAACCTATTTGCTTCAAAAAAAAACCATTATTTTCCTTATTTGTAGCTACAAATATGGTAAAAAATACCGTTTACGTTGTTTTTTTTTGGACCCAGCCTCTAGTACGACTCGCATTGCACTTGACCAATTTTCGCACGTGCCCACAACCTTTTTTGAGGGCTGGATCCGCGCCTGGTCACTCGCCGTATGATATCACGCCATCTCTGTCAATTGGCAGACATTCTGGTGCACTCATGCAATGGTCCGCCAACAGCAGACTTGATCTGGTCGGTCCATCGCATGTGTGACCTTTCCCGTGGTCTGGTCCCTTCTACCCTGCCCTGCACCAGGCGCTCTATGGAGTCATTGGCTCTAGTTAAATTATTTCGTTCTCTTCCAGGTGCGCCTCCATGAGCGCATGCTGCACGAGCAAGCCAAGAAGATGAACGTCAAGTCGCTGGCGGCCAACAAGGAAGACGCGGGCCGGAGCGTCGAGATCCGCATCGCGAAGGTCGCCTTCACCATCTTCTTCCTGTTCGTCTGCTCCTGGACCCCGTACGCCTTTGTGGCCTTGACCGGGGCCTTTGGTGACAGGTATTTATTTACCTATATCATTCCATATTTATGTTGTCAATCTTATGTTGTCCGATACGCAAGAACCGCTTCGCTTCAAGTTTCATCATGCGTATATACCTACAGCTAAGGAGTGGAATTCTCTTCCGGCTGGTCTCTTTTCCGAGCGGTATGATTTGAATCTTTTCAAGTCGAGGGTGAACACTTGAACAGGTTCTATTTAGGTAAGCACATTCGACCTCATCGTCACTTACCATGAACAGGTAAGATCGTGGTATTCGTGGTCAAATTCTTGTTTATAATTACTAAAAAAAAACATCATTTAAGACTCGCCAGTAAAGTCGATTAAGTACCCACCACAACAGCCTATTTATATCCTACAGCTGGGCACAGGCCGTCTCTCATCACGAGAGGGTTTGGGCTACACTTGGTCCCCACTCGGACCCAGTGCGAATTGGGGTGCGATAAAGTACAAACGTAGATAAGTTTTATTTCGTCAAAAATATCGTCACAACATTTTGCCTGACTCCGATGAGGCCTTCAGTCTACTCAGCCTATTTATTGTAAATCCATAGCTGGACGGATTTAAATGTCTCCGTTTGTTTCGTGACAGGGGTATCCTGACGCCAGTGGCCACTATGATCCCAGCTGTTTGCGCTAAGGTGGTGTCCTGTATAGACCCCTGGGTGTACGCCATCAACCACCCCAGATACAGGTAAGCAGATCAGATACAAAGCTGTATACAATTGTTAAGGAAGGGAGAATATTTTGCTGGTGGTAGGACCTTGTGCAAGAACCGTCCGCATAGTATACCACCGTCTTACTCGCTAACCTGCCGCAAAATAGCAGTGATCGCACTGGTTCCGGTAAGGAGGTAAGGCAGCCGTTTGAAAGTAACTGCCATAGAGGCTTTCCATCTTGGGCCTCAGGGTTAGCAACGCATTCGATATCTTATGATTTCTTATGTACATGGGCCACAGTAACCGGTTACCATCAGGTGGAAAAGTCGGCGCCGCCGCATTCAAGTTTCTGGTCTGGGGCTGTATTCGAAGTCTTAAATAGGGACAGGGAGATTCCCCTATAGCATCGCTCACGCGCCACGGCGCTCAAGTTGAACTTTAAATCTAGCTGCTTAAAGTTCGGTTGCAAAACGCCGCGGCGCGTGATCGATGCTATAGGGAATCTCCCTGTCCCTATTTGAGACTTCGAATATAGCCCCTGGTTCCAAAAAGTCTTAGATCCGGCGTTGTTTCCCCTTAAGAGGGTTTATCTGGAAAGTTGGCAACACCGCATATAGCTGTCAAATGTTTCGGTGACTGAATTAAAAAGAAAGATATCGTTCTATGGTTGAATGACGCGTCTCGTTTTATATTTGTTGGTTAGGCATTCAAATGATAAGATTACATTAAAATGCATGAAAACTGCGATGGAAAGTTTTCAAAAGATGTTACTTAAATAATACTAAACATTTCGTGTTCCTATGATAACTGTTGCAATCCATACGGTTTTATTCAACCGTAGAGCGATAATTCATGTTTTCATTCAGTAATATTCAGAAATTAATGAAAACAGCATAATATATGACATCTATTTGCGACGTTGCCAACTTTCGGAGTAAGCCGCGTCGTTCACGCTCGCTCTAGAGCCTACTTGATTTCTCGCTATCTCTTTTGTTTATATAAAGTAGGCTCTAGAGCGAGCGTGAACGACGGGGCTTACTTTAACACCGAAAAGAGAAGAAATACCTACACTCCATTGTGTGGAAAATCGCACCAGTGACCCGATTTCATTGCGGTTGCAAACATTGCACCTTGGTGACCTTGCCCAAATATCGTAGACAAATATCCAATCGTGGTTCCAGGGCGGAGCTGCAGAAACGTCTGCCGTGGATGGGCGTCCGCGAGCAGGACCCCGATGCCGTATCCACCACCACCAGCGTCGCCACCGCCACCACGCAGCAGCCCCAGGTCGAGGCCTGAACGGCAACGTAGCTGCCTTCGAGCTGACTGACGCGATTTTTACAATCACCAGACTTTTGGAACAGCGAGACGGACCAGCGAGGGCATAGAATGACACGACCTACAAGGCGCGTGGATTAAGCAATAGGTAAATACGTAAGTCTCTTCGTCACCACGTTAAGTGCTTTGCCGCGCGCCTTCTAGAAAGAAAGAAAAAACATTCATTCATGACAAGACTTTGACACAACACAGATTTGGTCATATTCATCCGACTGATCGCATAATAAGCAAGCACAGAAAAAAATAAAAAAATCATGACAATACAGGACAACACATAAAAGTAATACCAAATTACAAATGAAGTATCGTATGTTCTGTCACGAAATCTAAGTAGTGTCGTGTCGTGCAAGCTGGCACGGAAAATTGTGAGATTTTTTTTCTCTTGATACGGAAGGTTATTCCTATCCATAAAAAAATAATTGAGCACGCGGGTGGCGCATTTCTGCCAAATGTCAAAGCTTACATATAATAGTTTCGAAGTATAATAGTTTCAGTGTTTCCAATTTAGCTTGTAATATATAATTGGCAACACTTATTAGGAATTAAAATACCACCCTCAATGCTTTTTAAAGAGTTATTGCAGATTGAAAAAAAAACTGTATTCTTTCATACAAGGTACCTACAACGCTTTCTTTTAGAAAAGGTATTAAGTATTTTCTCTTTGGCGCTGCTTTGCATCACCCGGTGTGTTAATTGATGAAAGGGGCCATTAAAAATAATAAATTCGTGCCCATTTTTATGCTAAAAGCAGAACCAGAGCTTACGTTTTGTTCACTTTCAATGACCCCAAAGAAACGCTCAATATTTAAAAAAGAAAAACAATTCCAAATCTCTCAAAGGCCGATCTGATACGTTTCTAAGTGAAAAAAAAGATCCGTCCGTGAAAATATTTGACTGTAAACTAAAAGGGATTTTTCGAAGCAGAATATCAGCACCCGCCTGATCAGGGCCCTTGGGAGAGGATAATGGAAACCTTAACGAATCTGCATTCAAAGGGAATACCGTTTAATACTAGAAAATATGTTTTAGGCTTAAAACGCCTTTAGCTATAGCTAATTTAAATATTAATCAGCGATATTAATTATTTTGAGTGACGGCCTTTCAGATTTAGAACTAACCTATACGTATAAAGTTGTGATACCTATAATACATCTATTTATTATTAAAAATTGAGGTGACGCACACTAGTTACCTACGTCACGACAGAGATTTTAATATTAGAATGACACAGCATGAACTATCTTTTTTTTAATTGAAAGTTTTTAATGCGAGAGATACTGGCTGGTTATTGTACCTATTGATTGCATGTTTTTTTTTTATCTCTAGTGTGGACTATGAGTTCCAAACTCAAACTTTTTATGTTTAAATAACGACTTAAATAACGACGTGCTAGCCTAATGGACTCCGATGATGACGCAATGTTTTTTGTACAATGGAAGCAATGCATGAAAAATACAAAAAAAATACGAACCGACCCCGACGACAAAGGCTAACGATTTTAATGCAAATAAAGTTGAGTACTGCATGAAAAATGGGATTTTTATTTTAAACCTTAGCTAGGTTTCAGGAACCTAAAAATTATACATACCTACCTACATAACAGGTAATGAGAATAATTCACGCTGCGCACTAATTAGGTAGGTAGTAGCTTGTTTCACTCATTATCCCACCCCATCCGTCCATAAAATACTATCACCTCGACAGGCTGTCTCCATTCCACTGATGGCCACTGGCCTGGAATCACGAGTGTCAGTACACGAGAGGAAATAGGTCAAACTCCTTCGTACTATCAAAAACGCGTATAATCAGAAAGCTCTCGGAACGTGTTAAATACATTTAAAGCCCCTTTAATAGATCAGTCCATTTCAAAATAAGTGCCGCGTAAAAATTCAAATGCGGCCATAAAATTGTCTTTAGGAAGACAATCGAACGATTTTCGTTCATTGCGAGCCGATAGGCGCTTTTAACCCCATTGATTTATGCTTGAACTTATTGGAAATTTTATTTTGTAGGTACCTATTATAGCACTTACTAACTTTGTTATGGAAGGCGCAGAAGTTCACTGGTTACGGCCATTAAGTCACATGCAACAACAGCAACTGCGCTGAACACCTGATTTTGATTCTCTTTTTCAGTCAAAGCATGATTGTTAGGTATGTTAGACATCGAGACTCTGACAACAAAAAATGCGTGGGGCTGCGTCGGTGCACACCGGCATTGGTTTTAACGTGAAACGTCGGCTTCTGCGACCCCATCCGCCCATGATACTAAACTAACTTAAGGCCATAACTTCGAGCTGACTATATGAGCTAAATAATGACACTAAAATACAAAGTAACATCCAATAGTGACAATAAAAGACGCTGGCTGTCAAACCCGACAGGAGCGATTATCCCAAAAACGATTTAAAAAAAAGATCGCCATTTCTGAACCAGCCAGCACGTCGGCGCGGGCTGTTCGCGCTTTGTTACCAGTTAATTAAATTTCAGCACCCGTTTTAAGACTGGCCTACAAGATTTACACTAATTGATTTCAGTGACAATGCGAGCGGGCAATCGATTACGTTGAGTTAAATTGCTATCGACTACATTTGTGGGGTTTGGATGATACTAGGCATCTATTTTTTGGGAATGAACTACGTAAGTACCTATAAGTAGTTCGTTCGCAACATGAAATGAAAAGTATAAAATTGCTTAGTTACTTTAAGCAAAATACATTACTTTCGTCTAGAACAGCCTATTTAAGTATTTACCTACGTCCCACTGCTGCACAAGGCTTCTCTCATCACAAGAGGGAATTAAACACATTGCCTACCTGCATAAAAAACCCTTTAACAAAGTTAAATTCAAGTGTAGACTAACAAGTATTGTCAGCGCTATTTAATTTTCAATAGGTAGGTAGTTAACCAGATTCACCGGGTGTATTAGTTACCAAGCTAACAACGGCGCTTGATGGCGGCTAATTAGGAGAGACGTCAAACGTCAAAAAATTGCCTACCGCCAAAAAAAAACAAAAGTTTCCGCGTAATCTCTTTGAGAAGTTCGCCAAACTCATTAGGTACTATAAGTTGTAAGCCCTGAGGCGCGGTCGCAACATAAACACGTAATACAGCGCTTTGAAGCGAGATGTTTGACGTACAGCCCATATGGCGATATGAATTCCTCGAATATTCCAAGTTGCGGTGCGGCGCTCGAGTTTAACGGTAAACAAAGGCTGGCAATAAGTGAACGCGTTTTTAAGATGAAAATTAAAAAGTACCTACAGTCGCCGTCAGATATAACATAGCGGACGAGGTGATCATAAATATGTGAACTTGCATGCTAACGTTTTGACAGTAAGATCGTGATCAGATCAGTGCCTGATGGCAAGTATGTTGTGCCGAGGGTAACCAACTACTATGGGATAGATGCCTCCGCAAGCGATTGCCGTATTTCCTCAACAGCTTGCCCTCAGATAAGATATTAGACACGAGCAAAGCAAGGGTATTTTTAAAAGAAAATTGCATAATTATTAGGTTAATTTATTATGATTGATCGGTATTTAGTTATTAGTTGAGTAATATGTGGAGCAATGTACTATTTTTATAATTGTATCTCATGTATAAATAATAATAAAAAATAGTTATTTGTTATGCAAGGCTGCAAAGTTGTTGTTTGCTGTGAGTGCGTGATTGAGACCCGAGTGAACGAAGGATTCTAGGGTTGAACCACGAGCGAAGCGAGTGGTTCAAATATAGAATCCTGAGTGTAACGAGGGTTTCAAGGCACGAGACAGCAAATGACTTTGCTGCTGAGCGCAACACGAAATTTTTCACCTCACGCGCGATTTTTCGGGTAGAAGACGGCGTCACGTACAGTTTGTGCTAACTCTGGAGGAGTTAAATTCGTATCTTCATCGCTAGAATCGCTCATATTTTCTTTATTACTTCGTATAGGTTATGTATAGGTACTTATTCTAAATTACAAAACCAGCAATCTAAAACTTTTTTTTTGTTTTTTTTTTCCGGAGGTTGCGTTCCAAATCACTCCTACTCGTACTTACTTCAAGATTCAATTATTCATTGAATACAGTTAAAATATACACATATTTAAGTATTTTTGTGATAAAACATAGTGAAATAATGAAATACATCTGAAACGGTGTATTATTAATATAATTTTATTAATGATGATATTAAGTAAATTGAACCTTTATTTTAATAAAACTCTCACGACGAATTGCGTTCCAGAACGTATCGTTGTTTTTTTATTGTGACAGTGGCGTCATGCGTCGTTCGAATTTCAAAAACACTTTCCACGCTAGCGGATAAAATCAACTTTTGCGCTCGGATATCAAGCTGCAAAACGACCACTTTCGAGCCAGTGAGGTGAAAAGATATTTATAATCATTTTATTCACGTCCATATTGTACAGGAAACGGATATTTGTACCTATTACCTATGTAAGTTTCTTGAGGGTAACAAATGCTTTTAATACAAACTTTGCATTCCTTTATAGTAATGTTTTTTGTGAAAATACTCCGTAAATTCAATTAAAAATTATAACCTCCGGCCTGACATTCTTCTGGGAAATCTAGTCATGAAATTAGGGGTTCTCAAAGTTTGCGTAAAAAAATATTTAAAAGTTATGAGTCAACGGCAGTAGCAGATGCTTACACCAGAATTAAATGCACACATTCCCTAGCAATAGTAGGTACTTACAGTCTGCATCTCATTTTGGTTACCGAAATAAACACGTCTATTCACTGGTTATCGCATGTAGAGTCACAGAATAAGTAATAGTACTGTACTGGGCCAGTGGCAAAGCTACAAACAAATACTAAAGCAATGTAAGTACTTACTTGATAGACAGTACAGTAGTAGATTGGAGTAGATAGTACGGTAGGTATAGGTAAAAAACTTAAGTAAGTCACCGGTTGTATGTAGTTGATCCAAAATGATATGAAAATTCGAGGAAAATTCAAATATGGAACGTCAACTTTCGTATACAGAGTGCTCGCACTGTTGTTCTGGTAGGGGGTTAAGGCAGCCGGTGACATTTCTGGCACAGAGGCATGCCATCTTAGGCCTCAGGGTAGGCAACGCATTTGAGATCTTATGGTTTCTTAATGGAGGAATTGGGGGATCAAAGGATTTCGGTGTCCATGTCCCACAGTGAGCACTTACCATCAGGTGGGCTGTGCGCACGTTTGCCTATACCATCGACATAAAAAAATAACATTTGCTTTCGCTTTTGTTCGACACCATTTAGCGCCACCGAGTGCATCTTGAGTTAACAGTGCTATAGACATATGTCAAGAGATGGCGCTGAGCGGTGAAAACTAAAGTTGGGAGCCTCACTGGTTCGCGCGCGTTCTATTTATGAATTTTGTAAGAACCCATAGGTGGCGGTAAAATGAAAAAAAAAACATCAAAGGATCGTCTTACGCCCGGTTCCTATATCCAAACAACGCCTCGTTTTGCCTACGGACGGTTAAAATTTGACAGATTCTCTATGGAACAAATGTCAAAAAACTCAAAAATCAACCGTCCGTAGAGGCAAAACGGGGCGTTTCGTGGATATAGGAACCGGGCCTTAGAGATTTCGACTATGGAGGGTTGAATTAAGTAAGTAACCAAGACACATTCCACACTCTATAATTTTGACCTGTAACAAAGTACTTAATAAGGTTTATTTTTTCGTACTTTTGATATCCGTAGGAATCAATATAAATACACAGGGAATATTGTAAAAACCTTTTTATTCAAATCCATAATCTGGCAGCACTGTGTGACTTAAAACCTATTTACAAAAGCTTCGAAGTCTAAGTACAGGGTATGGAATGTTGAACTTTAACAGTATATCATGATTCATAATAGAGAAAAATCAATTGAATTATTTTACTTTAATTATTGCATTAGCCAGCTCAGAATTGCATTAAGTACTCATATCATAATGTAAACTGAATACAGATTATTCTACAGAGTTTGAACTATATGTAATCGTAGGAAGATAATAAATAAAATGTATTCTGTAGATACTAAGAGAAACCGAGCTGGCTCGTCATACATAGCAGACCTATTCTTAAATCTAATACTAAAAGCATGAGTCCATAATAATTAAAAACCTATATCTAGCTGATTCTACAGGGCGCAGTCACTAATTACTTAAATATACCTAAATAAAAATAGAAATTCGTACTAAAATATTTACATAGTTTTAAATACATTTCCCTACCTGTGGTCTACTATTATTGCTCGTATTAAAATTCATGAATTAAATTAAATTAACTCACATTCATCATTTATAAAATCATAATTTTAATTACATTTAAAATAAGTCAACTCTTCATTTGCTTTTCTTTTCTTAAAATCGCATGACTACATAATTTTCAGCATAAAAAGGGAAATAAAAATAAAAATATTTCAAATGGAGAACACAAGCAGAGGAAACCTAATTGATGGATATTTCAAGATAACTATGGCGATAAATAAAATCAAGTTGCGTTAACAATTCAGAATGAATTTCGGAATTGAAAAAATCACACCTGTGAACTATCTCGCAGACATTTACCATACTCGGCAGCATCAATTTACACACCTAAGTAGTTTTTAACTTTTTATGAATTTAAAGTGAAGGCTATATTTATGAAAATGTGAAAGCAAGTTTCATATCAACATGTTTTTTAATTTGCATTTCTTACTTGTTCAAGTCGAATTTTATAACTGTTGCACTTATGGAATTTCATTTGGTCAGTCTGTTTATTTGGCAGTTCATGGCGTGTTTTTCAGTCCCAAGATTAATGTCTTTGACACCATAAACTCTTAAATAGCAACAGAATTCCATTTGTCACCGACACAATCACACAACAATCAATCAATCAACTATCAGTTCACTCCGGTCGGCGAAGTCAGTACTGAAGGATGTACATAGTCAAAATTAAAACTGAATTGTTTTTGTAAATGCCAGACTTTTGAATATGCTTCATTGTATGGTTACTGAAATGATGTCATCATTTATTATGTCAAATCTTCCATCAGGACATATTTTCACCCAAGTAAGCGGAAATCTGGTAATGGTCGCCGCGAGAACTCGGTGGATTGGCCTATGTCCATCAGTGGACGTCTATTGGATGACATAATGATAATGAAGCAAGGAAATAGCTATGTGGTTGCAAACCAGCTTTCAACTAACAAGACACAGCTAAACATTAATACAAGAATGAGATCGTACCAATCGCACAGTAGCACGTGAATGCGTCCTATGCGAAGCTGGATGCAGCCATTTAGAGTTTGTACGGCACCCTAGTTATATCAACTGCAATAGATAGTATGTGATTGTTTGATGGAGCTTCAGAGAACTTAACCAACCAGCGTACAACAGTGAGAGAGTACAGCATGAAACTAGGAGCGGTGCTTGTTCCGGTTGATTGACTGCAGCAGCCGCCTGCCCCACCACTCATCCAGGTTGAACGGTCTGAAGTTAGCCAGCTGACGGGGGGCTACTACTTCTTGGTAGTATCTGGCATCGTCGCTTCCGCGTTCCAGTTCTCGTGTCACCTGAAATTTGAGAGCATATTGATGAGAATATGAAGCATGAGGTAGGGTAGGTTTAATATATATTTAATTTCGCATTTATAATTCAACATAAGTAAACTTAGAGGTGCGAGCCAGATTCTAACCCCTGACCCTATGCATGATTGGTCTGTTAAAAAGCCTCAAACGATAACGACAATATACCTTATTCCAGGAGTCGTAGATATAGTTGATGATGTCGTCCTGCTGGGTGGCGGGCGCGGGCGCGGGCGGGCTCAGCCGCGCGCTGTGCCCGTTGGAGTGCCGCTTGCCCAGGGGCAGGCTGCGCGGCCCGCTGTTCACGTAGCTGGACCTGCGAGAGTATACTCCAATGACATGGCCGTAACGTCATAACTACTGAGAAAACTACTTGAATTTAAAGCCCAAAACACACTAGCTACACAGGTTTATGTTGGTAAAACGGTTTCATTTGCGTTATTTCTGTACAACTCGTGTGTTTTGAGTGGTTAGGAAATCACTTATATCTCCAATACTTTTACTTCATGACACATACTATACACAATCAAACGTCAATTTGATATTATAAAAGGAAGAAAGTCTTTACGATTGATAATGTTTGGGAATCTTTGCTTGCCTGATTGTGTAGAGCTGTAATGCGAATATGTTACGGTCTCATTCTAATCTCACTTTAAGTTCTACTCAACACGAACAAGTAAATGCTAGGTAAAAAAAACAATAAGCTAATGTTTGATTAAGGCGAAACAATATTGCAACATCAAGAAGTACTAAAATTAAAAATAATCTCATTCCTATTATAAATAAATAATAAAATATTGACCATCATAATCAAGCTACGTTATTTAGGAAATTATTGCAGTGTTTCTTACTGAACAATAATATAAAATTAAAAAGTAAACTAACATAGAGATGATGATTTCATTGTACATTTTACTGACGAGAATTCATTGAACAGTCTGTGTCAACATTTAATTTTCAGTATATTGTTTTAGTGTATGCAAACAAGCTTACAGTGATGATTCTTTCTTTGTCATGAACCATTGACATAAATTGAACTATAAAATAATGCCTATCAACAAAGATAAATGCATGCACGTCAACAACAGCTACGGTATTGAATATTAGGAGGACCTTGATCGCTTGGCTCTAAACCCAAAACCTGTGGCCACCCAGCTAGCGGACTCCTCCCGTACATTGTAGTGGCTGAAGAGAAAACATGTTATATGAAATGAAAGGATAGAATTGTGCAAGGGTCGTCTAAAAACTAATGCCGTCCTGTGCGACAGAGGCATTTAACACTGGCAGTCGATTTTTAGAACAAAAGGAACCTTTGGCCAAGATTTGAAAATGTTAAAATGTTAAATAATGACGAAATTAAAAAGCTGTTTGATTAATAATAGTAGTGTATAATACGAAACATGAAATGGCATAAAATGAGCAACAGAACCAGTATTACAATGAAGAATGGAAATAAGTTAATGTGAACATTAAACATATAATTTACAGTTATTCATATATTGCATTGTTATCAGCGTCGATAGGTAATGTTACCACGTTTTGTTTATATAAACGATACGTATTAGTTTTACTCTATTTCAGGCGATAAGCAATAGAGTGCCAACAATGTGATAATAAATTAGCGCTACAATTACCACAATAAAAATGCCTATGAAATGAACAGTCACCAAAACAATGCATGTAATCTGAAATGCTACGGATATACAAGTACATGCTGGTAGCGATTCCTCGCTCGATATCGCACAAGTTACGGAAAAAAGAGAATAAGAATGGACAGTCATATGTTAATAATCCCATATGTGTCATCCTAAATTAGATAATCATGCTGTTGTGTATAACACGCGCCACGTTAGGAGAAAGTAAGCTGAAAAGATCGAAAGGACAATGAAATCTTACCTCATATTATTTCGATCCATTTTTTAACAGCTACGGTTCTTTTTAACGACTACTTCTAGATATCCTACGGAGTCAAACCTATTGAGGCTTAGAAACTCAATACATTTCCAACTACGCCACGGGAAAGTTAATAATTTTAATATAAATAAATGCGCAAGAAAGATAAATAGAAATGGGACGCCACTATGCGCAAACGAACGAGTGAAACAAACGACACGACGCAAAACGTAATGTCAAAATAGTCTGCGGTCCGAATTTAGGTAAGTAACAAGTTTCATTACATATTTTACAATGTGACTGATGATAACTGAAATGTAATACAAGACCCATAACCATAATTCGGACCATTTATTTTGTCGAGTTGCATTCTGTGAATTTGCGTGTTTATTATTGGTCAAAAAATGTTGCGCCAAATAAAATCTCCAATGACGCAAAAGAGCTTTTACAAAACTAAACGATAATTAACGTTATTAACGAGTATAGTTGAATATGAAAAACGGTTCTTTTGAGATTTTAACATGTTGATATTTGAGGAAATCGAGAATATCTCCATGTAATGGATGTTCATAAATACAATAATGTATAATAATGTCGCTTAAAAAAGTAAAAACCTCGCTATTGTAATTTATGATGTTTTCCTATCGCGACTAACACTACTTTTTAGATTGTGTTGGTATTTCATTTATAATTGCATTCATTGTCAAAATATTTGCCAATTCTTTACCAATAAGCTGTTTACTTTATAAATCTATGCGTGTCTTTTCGATGTCCCTAGTTACCCTAGTACCTAAGTAGGTTTTTGCGCGCGCATAGCGCTTTCTTCGGAGGCGATTCGATAGGCACTTTCAACGGCGTCCCAGCACTGGCAGTCACGGCGGAGCCCTCTCGCGGGACCAACGCGAACACGCAATGTTTACAACTGAACACAACAAACTTTGAAAATGTGGACGGACGTCAGTGGGCGCGAAAGGCATAAATATTTGACGCAGACCAACGGCTCGTTTATACCGGGGTGAGTTTAAGTACCTATGTTAATGGAAGATATTTGATTATTGAAGAATAAGATCAAACATCCTTTAATAAGTAGGTACCTACTTTATGTGGTCGTATGATTTATTGAATTATAGATGTTGAGTAAGCTTCCAGTTTTTTTTTTAATTTATTATTCCTACGTATCCGGAGATTGATTTCGTGTAAACATTTGGAGGGGTGGATAATGTTTCTGTACTTACCTCCTAACTATACTGTACTAAGCACAATACTCTACGGAGTTACGGTGTCATTGAATCCTGTTTGGTTTGTGGCGCTTTCTTCCCTCGAAGTTGTTGTCTATTCTATTCTATGTCCTTAGAACTATTAAGTAGTAAGTAAAAGTACTCGTAGGTACTTTCTTATTGCAATGTGGTGAACGTATTTTTTAGAGTTCCGTAACTCAAGTGGCAAAAAAGAACCCGTGTAGAGTCAGAGACATGGGATGGGATTTCCTATGTAGCTCTTTATAATGATCCACTACTACCACCACCCTCAACAGTCTATTAACGTCCTGATGGACACAGGCCTCCTCTCATCACGTGAGGATTTGGACTAGCGTCACCGCGCCGGCCCAGTGCTGATTGGAGACTTCACACGCAAACACATCCTTCGTTGAGGCGTGCAGGTTACCTCACGATGTTTCCCTTCACCGAAAAGTACAGCAGTGGTAGAATCAAATTGAATTTCGCACATTGATAAACTCAGAGGTGCGAGACAGATTCGAACCCGCGACTGTCTGCATGCGAGGCGGAGATCGAACCACATCTAGTCCACCACGGCTTAACAAAAGCGCCAAACATGCCAGAAATTTATAGTTAAGTACACTGATGGAGCGTTCGATACTATACTTGTTATGTATTGGACATACTAACAAAAAGTAAAACTCATAGAAAAATATGCAGTAAAGCAAGAGACAACTTAGAAGGCGTTTGGATTAAGCAATAATAGACTCTGCTACAACGGCTTAAGCGCTTCGCCGCTCGCCTTCTAAGTTGTGTCGTGCTATACCTAGCTATATTTATTAATGTTCCTTCCGAGTGGCTGACAGGGGCATCGTAACATTTCACAGGCACTAAAATAATAAGCGATCCGGCCGGCAGCACGAACGACCTAAAATGTTCGCTCAATATATCAAATGACCCACTAAGTAGGTACAGTCAAGGGCATTAATATGTATACACCTTTGGACCTTAACACAACGGAACAGGGTGCAAAAGTGTATACATGTTAATGCCCTTGACTGTACCTATGTATGTAAGTTAGGCAGTTTTGCAGCACAGCTATCGCTACTTATTGGTTTTATAATCCTCTTCCCTTAACACTGACTGAAAGAATTTTAAATTAGAAGTAACTAGGTATACGAGATGTGTTATGATTATTAGTTGATGTGCAGTGTTGTACGCGATATGTTAGTATATCTTTCATACTATCAGGAGAGTCTTACTTAAAGGATTTGGATTAATTTGCAACACAAAAGTACTGTTCAGTAAGGACATTATATTGCATCTCTTCTAACAGGTTATGGGCCCAAAAATCTTTGCACCTGACTTATAGACTGCGTTTTTCGAAAAATCATTAACACGTAATCATAAAGCGATGTGACGATGTATTTCCTACTATCAAGAGGTTCTAAAGCATCATATAAAGGATTTAGAATAATTTCCAACACAAAAAGATATGTTTAAGTAGTTAAATCCTCCTACATCTTCTATTGTAACGGGTTATGGGCCCAACAATTATTTCAACATGACTTTTGAACTGCTTTTTACGAAGTCATTATTTCTACAAGCAGCATTATTCAGAAAAAAAAAACAGATTTTTAAAATACAAACAACAAAATCTCACAAGCGTTTTAATCAAATCAGTTATTCAAATCACTCAAACATTAACATTTAATGGGCATTAAAGAAAATGCCAACAAAACTTACCCTTGACACGATCCATATTAATATAACCCTTAGGTCAAGGCTTGCTTCCTATCAGTAAATGTAGTGGGGTGAGCAGACGGAAAATTGGATATGAGATATCCAACTTTGATATTATTTCCAAGAAAACAAGATACCCTCCACCTTACCACCTTATGTTGTGTGTTTATCGTCACGAATAAATGTTTTTCTTCTTCTTCTTCTGACCTACATCACCCAATCAGAATTTCTGAATTAAAAGTTTACTCGTAGACGATTCTCCGAGTGACTGAACCACCAAAACCACAACAGCCTATTTACGCCCCACTGCTGGGCACAGGCCTCCTCTCATCACGAGAGGGTTCGGGCTATAGTCTCCACGCGGGCCCAGTTCGGATTGGAATCTTCAGTAAGTTTCCTCACGATGTTTTCCTTCATCGAAAAGCTCAGTGGTAAATTCAAATTGAATTTCGCACATAAGTTAACTTAGAGGTGCGAGCCGGAATCGAACCCCCGACCCTCTGCATGAGAGGCGGTAGGTTGAACCACTAGGCCACCACGGCGGTTATACTGACTGAACATTCATTTATGATTTTACTATGTAAGAATTTATACAGTGTGTAGGATTACACCATCTCCAAATAGGGTTAAATGAAACATCCGTTACCAAAATAAAAATACCATTTATACCAGAAACTGAATCACAGCAAAGCCGCTCTAAACCAATCACGGGCAGTCTTCATACGCGAAGCAGTAGCCCGACGGCAGATGTAGGACGAACGGGAAGTCGCAGTCGCAACGCGACCAATCGCAGATAATGCCCATGGACACTGCGACTGGTTCGTCGCAGGTCCGCTGCGAGGGCGTCGGGCGACACTCGCTATTGACCCTGTGCATGTGCTCTGGACATTTTCTTACACCTGAAACACGAATGAATGACTGGCTACCCAAATGGGGTACCTATTACTACTACCACTACAGCCTATTTGCGTCCCACTGCTCACAGGCCACAGCTGGGCACAGGCCTCCTCTCATCACCAGAGGGTTTGGGCTATAGTCCCCACGCGGGCCCAGTGCGGATTGGGGACTTAGGCCCGGTTCCTATATCCACGAAACGCCTCGTTTTGCCTACGGACGGTTGATTTTTACCATTTGTTCCATAGAGAATCTGTCAATTTTTAACCGTCCGTAGGCAAAACGAGGCGTTTCGTGGATATAGGAACCGGGCGTTAATGGGGTACCTACTTATAGGTAAAGCAGAGCAGGACGAGCGCATTAATCAAAATACTTGCAAGCGAAATGGGGTTTAAGGCTTGCTCTATTATAAGTAAGAATTCACAATCAGCCGGAGAAAAATGGTCCGAACAGCTCGGGCACCCGTTTGGCCTGCGTTATAAAGAGGCGTTATTAAGCATATTGGAACGTATTTTCTAATGTCAGTTTGCTCCATATATTTTGACATATTCTGTTAGGCACTGTTTGTCCATATGTTATTTATTACTTATAATAGGTCAATGGGTTTAGGTTTATTTATTGTGGTAGAGCCTTGCAATAATATTGAATTATTGCTCGAATCGGGCCGGCTCGTCCGGGGAAGTACCACACTCTCACAGAATATCGGCGTGAAGTAATAGTTCGTTATTGCGTTACGGTGAGTGAGAGGACGGGGGCCTGTCCTCTTCCCTATCATTCTATCCCATCTTCCCTAATCCCAAGTCGCCTCCCTATCCTCCCTTATCCCATACGCTCTATCTTCCTCCCCTTTCTATTAAATGTTCTGAGTTCTTTCGAGATCGGCAACGCATTGGTGACGCCTCTGGTATTACAAATATGACCACTTACCACCAGGTGGCCGTCTGCCTGTTTGTCAATCTTCACTATCACTACATAGTATAAAACAAAGTCGCTTCGCTGTCTGTCTGTCCCTATGTATGCTTAGATCTTTAAAACTACGCAACGGTTTTTGGTACGGTTTTTTTAAATAGATAGTGTTTCAGGAGGAAGGTTTTCGTATACAATTTGGTATAGTTTAACGCTCAATTCCCGCGGGAACGCTATATAAACGAATTCCACGCGAACGAAGTCGCGGGCAGAAGCTAGTTTTACATAAAAAGGTATACGACACAATTTAGGCCCGCCACATACAGTCGGAATTCCGTGACGGAATCCCGCAACGGAATTCCGATTCGGAAATTCCGAACACATACCCTACAAAATGTGTGGACACCAAACACACGCCGTAATTTTCCGTTCCGGGATTCCGTTACGAGATTACGACTGTATGTGGCGGGCTTTAGACGGCTCTTCCCGAATGACGCTATCATTATCTTTTTGTCTATGAACGGAATGGAAGCTGCCTACTTAGATTTAAACCCACGGTAACTTTACCGCCCCCCGTATTGGTATGGTGTAATGTTATGTGTAATGTAGACGTGTTTACCTACCTATAAAATTGAATTAATTCTGCAACTAGGTACTTACATGTGTTGTTATACGACAAGCATCCACGTCGTGGAACCGTGCCGTAATACACAGCGTCTGAAATACTCATCACTGACAATAGTAATACAGAGATAATTGAGAATTCCATCAGTACCATGTCTTTCCCTCTTGAACAACGAAGCGACAATGGCCACAGATCTCGGGAAGTGTCACCTGATATTTTCCGTCTTTTGTTTCTTTGTCAGAATGTTTTGAAACTAGATATGGTCCTTCGAAGATGGCATGGTAACGGTAGGCATGCAGGGAGGGGCTTATTCGAGTTTAGAATACCCATTCCCGTAGAAATAACAGGATAAAAAGCTTAGTAGGTATTCCCAGGGCCTCAAACTCTCTCTCATTCAAATCGGTCCAGTCGTTTCGACGTGAAGGAAGGACAAAGAAACAAACAAACACACTTTCACATTTATAATGTTAGTATAGAAGTCGGGTTAGTTAGGCACAGGCACACAAGAACAGCTGAACAGATTTCGATAATCTTTGCCCCTAATAGGATAATAACCATTAAAATATTTTTTTAAATCACGCAAAATATTAAACAGAGAACATGATTTAAAAAAAATCGCTTCCGCCATCTTCCGCAAATGACAGCTCACGTCGCCGGGAGAGCTAGTTTATAATTTACTTTTCACCTCAGCAGCTCGAACAAGTAGACTTTGCTGTCAGAAATTAGTGAGCAAAATCGTGTTTGTTTCACTCAGTGAGACAAAGTATTTTTTTAATTTGTTTTTTTTTTTTATCCTTTTATCCCATCAGATAATCCCATGAGGCAGAGGCAAAGGCCTAAGCCTTGCAGCCACAGTTAAATCGTTTCCGCACTTTTTCTTTTTTTTAATTTCATTACTGTGAATGGTCATTTCATACTGCGGCATCAAACTAGTAACTACTTCTTATACCAATAATTCAAACTATCTTGATTTTATCTGCTCTCTTCTTTTCATTTCTTTAAGAAAAGAGGTAAAATTATACTAGGCAAGTCTTACTGCGAATCTGTTTTCGTAGAAAAAAAAAACTGAATTAGAAACGTTCGGATACGCGCAACGTATCAGTACCACCGTATTTTTAGATATTAAAATTATACGTTGATTTAAATTCTGAAAATCTTACAATTTTCAAATGACATATAATTATGTTATTTGTAATCATTTTAAACTAAAGTTTTAATTTAAAGTAAACTAAAAGTTTTCAAATATTACCGAATACATTCGAAATTTATCATCAAGTACTAGTTTCCGAACATACGTTTGGAAAATTGCCGCCATTGTCTCATGTCAAATCATGTCTTTCTTCTTAATTTTCGATAACTAACTTTAAAGTAGGTAATTCTTTTAAAACATGAAATTCAAGTAATAATTTGAGTGAAAGGAGTGAAGAAGAAATGATATTTCATATTTTTCGTGTTGTAAGTATTCTTTGCAAGTACCTTTTATGTGTTCTCGCTACTGAGGTGAAAAATTGTATGTGCTACTCGAGAGCAATTTCTTTTACTTCTCGTGCCTTTGAGTCCTTCGCTAGCTCAAGATTCTAAACTAGAATCACTCGCTGACCGCTCGTGATTCAACTATAGAATCTTTCGCTAGCTCAGGACTCAAACTTGGCACTCGAAGCAAAAAACAATTTTGCTCTCTTGTTGCACAAATAACTATTTCACCTCAGCAGCTCGAACAAGTAGACTTTGCTGTCAGAAATTAGTGAGCAAAATCGTGTTTGTTTCACTCAGTGAGACAAAGTATTTTTTTAATTTGTTTTTTTTTTAATCCTTTTATCCCATCAGACAATCCCATGAGGCAAAGGCAAAGGCCTAAGCCTTGCAGCCACAGTTAAATCGTTTCCGCGCTTTTTTATTTTTTTTTATTTCATTACTGCGAATGGTCATTTCATACTGCGGCATCTAACGAGTAATTACGAGTTATTAATAATTCAAACTATCTTGATTTTATCCGCTCTCTTCTTTTCATATCTTTAAGAAAAGAGGTAGAATTATACTAGGCAAGTCTTACTGCGAATCTGTTTTCGTAGAAAAAAAAACTGAATTAGAAACGTTCGGATACGCGCACCGCATCAGTACCGCCGTATTTTTAGACATTAAAATTATACGTTGATTTAACTTCTGAAAATCTTACAATTTTCAAATGACTTATATTTCATATAATTATGTTATTTGTAATCTAAAGTTTTAATTTAAAGTAAACTCAAAGTTTTCAAATATTACCGAATAAATTCGAAATTTATCATCAAGTACTAGTTTCCGAACATACGTTTGGAAAATTGCCGCCATTGTCTCATGTCAAATCATGTCTTTCTTCTTAATTTTCGATAACTAACTTTAAAGTAATTCTTTTAAAACATGAAATTCAAGTAATAATTTGAGTGAAAGGAGTGAAGAAGAAATGTTATTTCATATTTTTCGTGTTGTAAGTATTCTTTGCAAGTACCTTTTATGTGTTCTCGCTACTGAGGTGAAAAATTGTATGTGCTACTCGAGAGCAATTTCTTTTACTTCTTGTGCCCTTGAGTCCTTCGCTAAGCTCAAGATTCTAAACTAGAATCACTCGCTGAACGCTCGTGATTCAACTATAGAATCTTTCGCTAGCTCAGGACTCAAACATGGCACTCGAAGCAAAAAACAATTTTGCTCTCTTGTTGCACAAATAACTATAGTATATGGATATCAGATATCAAGATTAACTGATTCTCGTTCCCAACCTAATCCTTAAGTGAGCGATGTTCCAATTACTATTCAGGGTATAGCAATTGTAAAGTAAGTGATTTCCTTTTTTTTCGTCACCCAAAAGCCTTTCTTCACGATTTTCTATACTGTGCCATCACTTGCTTTAAATTGCTGCTAAACGTTAAACAAATATTTACTTACTGCTCAGCTGGATGTCTGCAATCGCAAGACGAAACTGTTTTCCACTTGACGCGTGAGCATTATCCTATAGGGAACAGGGAGATCCCTATTTAACACTTCGAATATAGCCGAATACAGAACATTTAATAGTATCTACTACATACAGAATGGCCACGGAATCACCCGCCTGAATATAGCCGGCGCCCAACTCGCCCTTACCGTCATTTGTTTCATACGGAGATGGAAAGTGGATCATTGGCCCGCGTACTGGTACACACACATTTACTCCTCGCACGCACACAGACGTCCTCGCACGCAAACATTGACACTTCATTCGAATAGGGATGACGACAACTTTTTTTTCCTTAGTCTATCAGGAAGATTTTTGAAAAGTATTGGACACGTATTTTTTCTTTTTACACGTAATCAAACTTATACGGAGATATATTGAGTTGAAATGTCGCGTGACGTCACGGTTAGGTACGATTTATACCTAACGGTGACGTAGTTAGCCCCACTCTCCAACTTTAATGCGTTTTAACTTAGTCATTCTTAGTTAATTTGATAAATCAAAAAATACGTGTCTAATATTTTTTTATGACGTGATTGACGGACTAATTAGAATTTCGATTTCTTCACACTGTCGTCATCCCTATTGTGTTCGTTCGAAATCATTTTTTTATAGGCCGTGTCCGCCGTGTGGTATTAGCCCCACTTGCACCCAGCCCCTTAACTCGGGTTAACCACTAAACTCAGATTTATTAGTATGAATTTGACGTGGGTTAAGAGGCTAAACCTGTGGTTAGCGACTTGGTGCAAGCAAGTGGGGCTTACAGAACCATAATCGGTTCCTTGTAAATACAATTATGCATTGTTTGTATCTTCCTTCGCCTTCTTTTGTTTTCAAAACTGTTCGAAGCGACGAACTCTTTCAATCCGTTCATTTCTTTTCAAAATGACTATAGGAAGGTAAGTACTTACTTACGGTCAAATGGCAACTCACTTAGCCACTTGCCTAAATAATAAAAGTCCACTTAATAACCTATTTTCACTCCTATTCGAATAGGAGTACTTTGTTCCCCGTTTAGAGGGAGCAAAATGCGACTCTCCATATCTGCCCCGCAAACAGGGAGCTAAGTAATATTTTGCTCTCTAGGGAGCAAAGAAGGATTTTGTTCCCTGCTGCTACTGGTTTTCTCATAGGAGGAGTGAAAAACCGAGTGTGCAACACGGTAGCAAAGTTATTTAAACCTTGGGTGACACAGCTTGAATCCCGAAGGATTCAATCCGTCACCCGCGGTAAAATATGCCATTTTGCTCCCTAGTCACAGAATTGACTATTGTGTACCTAAAACATAAACAATAGGCAAACTTAATAATTAATAAGTTCCTAAGACTTCGCCTCGTTTACTCTGAATGGTTCTTGGCAAGTTTGTAACTTCCTTGTTAGGTAAGTACTATGCGAATCAAAGGTTTCGCCAATATAAACGACGTTTTATCACGAACCCGTTTAGCCTTAATATATATAGGTGAAGAGGTAGGCTTCTGTAATTACTTAGTATGTATGTGTCTAGTTATAGCTAAGGGTTGAGTGAGATAGCGGGAAATGTGCCTGGCACGGCTTTCGCGGCCGTTGTATACCTACTTACTTACACCGTGATAAGAATTCTGCGCGAATCATAGACATAAATAATACTTCGTATGGACCCAGCCTAACGTAGATACATGTCATGTTTCCCCACTTCCTTGGTGTCCAATTCAAAGTTAAACTTGCATCGTGACACTAAAGCTGGGTCACATTTTTCCAACAACGAGACGAGTTTTTAGATACTGAGAAACAGTTTCGAATTTTTTTTTTAAAAAAACGCTTATTGTCACGCACGCTCGGTGACAGAACTTTGGATTGGACACCGTGGAAGTGGGGACATATTACGTGTACGTTAGACCGGGTCTATATTATTTACGTCTATGGCGCGAATAGAATATGTAAGTTCTAGTTTCGTTCATTATGGATAATGTGTAAACACTTCGTAAATCATATTGTATTTGTAGAAGACTACAGGAGCTCTATTCGAAACGGACATAGCGGATATTTTTGTGCATTTTTTTGTGTATTTTTTGCTGTAATTTGTGTCTTCTGTGAAGCGAATAAATGTCTTTCTTCTTTTTCTATAGGGATGGTCAGCGTCCCTTTCCCTAATAAAATAGTACATTTTCTGCCTTTTCCTAATATACTATACTATTAATTATACAAATTAAACTATCTCACTTTATGCACCAAACAACGTTAAGGCTTGTCGTCGCTTTGACGTCCCGAATAACAGTTATCCGGAAAAAAGGTAAGGAAATTCCTATTCCGTTCGCTATGGGATCACTTCGTGAACTCGAATAGAGTCTCTTCAATTATTATTATTTAAGCAGCTAGATTTAAAGTTCAACTTGACGCGTGAGATATCCTATAGGGAACAGGGAGATCTCAATTTAAGACTTCGATTATAGCCCCAGGATATTTTCTAATTTTTTTAGTTTCTCATCAGCTTTTGCACTTCGCGTGCGTAAAGTCAACAGAAACAAGGCGTTTTTTTCCGATTTTATCTGACATCACGAACTTCTTCAAGGTTATCTGCCAAAACAATTTAACTGTCCCATTTGATTTGTGTAAGGGAAATGATTTGCGTGACTTTTTTACTTGAAAAATAGGTCGTTGTTCTCCTTTCTTGACCTTTGACTGCTTAATTTTATTACAAAGATCTTCCCCCTTGCTATTTATTTACTTTTTTATTATTTTAAATGGACTTGGAAAGTGATGTTAGGCTAAGGTGGAACACGCTTACCCTGTCTTTAGCATCTGGGACCTCATTCGGGAAGCAGAGGGATTTCATAGGAATTCTATAGGGAACGTCAAAACGTCAAGACGTGAAACTGATAGTTGAAGAAGCATTAGTTGTATAATATTTAATAATAAGTAGCACGTAAAATGACAATCGAAATACTGTCGTGATCATTTAAATTTTTCTCCAACCAATCGATTTTACTATCAACGGTCCGAAGAGATTTCTTTACGTTGCATTATTCATTGAGCGCTCTAGAAGGAGAAATTGAATCGTGTCTAACATTGCCTTTAATAAGGCGGATTATAATTGTAACAATAAGGATTTTGAGTTGAATCACATCAATTCATTAACAATCAACGTAGACGTCAACCAAATGTCAGTCACTCCTGAAATTATAGGTCTTCCCCAAGTCTCGCCACTGAGATCGGTCCTGTGCCACCCGCATCCACCGCATTCTCGTCATCGGGACCGGATTTGCCCGATCTTATCCCCCACCTCCACACGATGGATTTTTTCGATTTTACACGATCGTTTATTTCTCATACGAAATTACAATTTCACTTAGTTACTACTAATACAACCTATTTGCGTCACACTCCTGGGCACAGCCTCCTCTCATCATGAGAGGGTTTGGGCTTTAGTCCCCACGCGGGCCCATTGCGTATTGGGGTCTTCACACACATCTTTGAATTAATTCGCAGATGCGTGCAGGTTTCCTCATGATGTTTTCCTTCACCGAAACGCACAGTGGTTAATTTAAATTGAATTTCTCACATAAGTAAACTTAGAGGTGCGAGGCGGAATCGAACCCCCGACCCTCTGCATGAGAGGCGGTAGGTCGAACTACTAGGCCACCACGGCTTAGGTAGTTACATGAGACATTTTTGGGAAATGAGGAAATGGGCTTGCTTTTAACCCTGTTTATTGAACCGTGTGTGATGATAGAGTCTATATATTCCTATTCTAGTCTTGAATGAATATCTACACCGAGAAATTCATAGTGGCAATAACGTTGCTCGCAGGACTGATGGCCGATGGGGCCAGAAAGTCTTGGAGTGGCGTCCGCGAACCGGTAGACGAGCTGTCGGTAGGCCTTCTCAAGATGGAGTGACGACCTTGTAAAGGTCGCGGGAACGCGGTGGATGCGAGTGGCAAAGGACCGGTCTGAGTGGCGTGCCTTGGGGGAGACCTATGTCCAGCAGTGGACGTCTATTGGCTGAAATGATGATGATGATGAATAACGTGGTTAACTTTATGGGCGCTGGAGTCCTCAATAAACTAAGAACTCTGAGAAGAGGTTCAATAAAGAGTAAAGGTCCGAAGACTGAAATGACAGGTTATGAAAATATAGTTCGAGAACCCCTGCTTAAAACTTCTCGATGTTCCAGATGTAGGTAACTCTTCGTGTACTTATGAAGATTTCCCGTGATCTGGTTGAGATTGCGTTTCAATTGAGTTTAGATATCGAGTAAATCTGATTTGGTTGCCATTTGCGTTACTTGCATCCTATTTAACCCTGTTCGGAAAACGGCGAACGGAGGTCATTTTTATTATTATTTAATTATTTTTAAAAATTGCATTCGCGAAATTTTAGATTCTTCTTTAATTTCGGATGACTATGGGCGGAGCTGGAAACACCACAGAATCTAACTGTATAGGTCCAGATTTCGTTAGTTCTATTAACGAACCCTCTCGACTGTACAAATATATACAGTCAGTAGCAGATATGTATATATATATACCCTAGAGATATACCCTGCTGAAATTTTCCCTCTGCGCTACAATATGGGATGTTTTAAAAAGGGTGTCATTAAATATCTTCGGGACCGGCAGGCGGCAACGCATCGGTGACGCCTCTGGTGTTGCAAATGTCTATAATAGGCGGCGGTAACCACTTTCCATCAGGTGGGCCGTCTGCCTGTTTGTCCGTCTATAATAATAATATTAAAAAAAGATAAGCTGTCTTACAATTTGCCTGAAATCTATTGGATCGATTTAAAAAAATCTTTATTAATTTTGTCGTAGGTACACGGGCCACTGTCCCATGCTGAAGTTTCGCTACGGGAAATGCTACGGGGATAACACGCGGCAGATTCTACGAGAGATCAAGTCAAAAGGATTGTTCAAGTAAGGCTTTATTCGAGACTAATTGGCCCGGTGGACTTCGTATCACCCGAAGGCAATTCCAATACAAAGTCGTCTTTCTTTAGTTGGTCCTTTACACTTTTCCCGATTCTTTTTCTATCTAAACCTCCCCAGAAGCCCAGGGAATAAAACAAAAAAAGAATCCGCCAAATCGATCCAGCAGTTCTCGAGTCTTAGCCAGACTAACACAAGGCAATTCATTTTTATATATAAGAGAAGAAGAAGAAAGAAGAAGAAGATATTTTGACCTCAGTAACAAATCCAAGTTGCTGGTTCGATAACAATCGATAGGTAATTAGGTATGTGTAGACTTACGGTGGCGCCCTTCGCCCGAAAACATTATTTACCTTCTATAGTTTTGGTACCTCCTAAGTACGAAGTTTATGAGATTTTTTGTTTTACTTAGTTAAATTGTTATTTTGTACCAATTTAAGAATACGTGTAGCACTGCACTACACAATTAATATGGCGCGCGGTATAGTACCTACCAAACTTAGGTAACCTATAGACAAACGACGGGCTCTCGACAACAGCAAAGTTGTAGGAGTTTCTCCGGAAGAGATCGCTCTTCGGCGAAAAGATCGCCTATAGTTTACTATTCTTCTTTGTTTATTTGTGTGTAGGTAATCGATTATGTTGTTCAATAGAGTTTGTAATGTATTGTACTTGTACAATTGTACACAAGTCAAAGAAATCCGAACCGAAAAGGTTGTAAATGTGAACCTACGTGTACGCTGGTCTGATTAAATATGTTAAGTATGTAAATAAGGTTAAATATGTTAGTGTAAGGTTTTTGTCACGTTTGCGTTCGTGTCGCCACCGTGCAGGATGCCCCTGAAAATCAACGTCGCGGATTTTATTATCCGTGGCATAATGTTGAGCGGGTACCCTTTTTGGTGCTCGTAAATACTGTTTTACTCTTTAATATTTTTTTTTAATATGTATGTATTGAGTGTCCAAATAAACATTTCTATTTCTATTAGTTTGCTGTCGTGTTCCAGTAAGCCGCCGGAGTACCGCCGCGGGGACAACTACGAGTTGGACAACATGCCCCGACGGGACGCGCCGCGGCGCGACGTGTACGACGGACTCCACCAGCAGCCGGCCTACATGACCGGGTACACGGGCTATGTTCCCGGGATGAACTTCAGGTATGACCTTTGAACTGGGCGGGGTCAGCTATTTCACTTTATTGGACTTTGGGATCTAGTGAATCACTTAACAGTCACTTTTGACGTTTCGAATAACACGTTTGTTCGAGAAGCGAAAGGGAGATTCCTATTCCCTTCTCTATAGGATTACTTCGTGACCATGAATGGACTGCCAGGCCTTCTCATCACGAGAGACCAGCGTTTGTACTCTTTTCGAGATGATAATGTGATAAGTCGAGTGGCACAACAAATTTAGCTTTATCAATATCATCATATCAGCATACATACCTTACTTACCTAATACTCCTAGAACTCGACAGCTGGAATTGGCCTTCGTCCAAGTCCGCAATAGTAGTACTGGCCACCTTTCGCAAATCGTCACTGCACCTGTACCGCCTTTAACCTGTGGAGGGTTGAAGTAAAGGAGCGCAATCTTTATAGTTCCTAAAGTGGACACCAAATCGGGTAGATTGGGGGCGCTGCGGTCGCCACTCCAGTCAAGCCACTTAGGCGGATAGTCTGCAGTAGCGCCTTTAGATGGCGCTGCTGAGGCCAAAACGCAGCGAAAACGGTTGGGAGGAGAGTTTGTTTTGTTACAAATCCGCTGGACACGTTTTCAACTGTTTCGCCATATAAGATTGCGATCCTTACCAAGACACATTCCACACTCCATACTTTACCCGCTCCAATCGTGATGATATTCCAGTCCAATCGTGAACGTGTATGAGCGAGCCGCAAGGATGGGTAAAGTGCGCTTCTTGGTATTGTACGAGTACTTTGCTCTCTCGCAAAAATTGGGAGACTGACTGCCTATCCTTCTTTAGGATATGGGAAATCCCATATATCCTTATGTATGGACTCGACTAAGTAAGGCCCCAGAACGCGTCCACTCCAAAGTATTTCGTGATGGCTCTCGAAATGTTTTCTTAATTATATATATTTATTTATCTAATCTTCTATAACTTGAACAGATCCAACCCTCGTTTCCAGGTACGGGAAATCGTACGGGCGAGCAGCAGACGACTGCATGGCTGATTTCACCGAGAACCAACGCCATTTGCGACGCAAGGCCGACTTGAACAAGAGCTACGTTCGTTCGAAAAGCGCGCCTAAGATGGAAACCATTCACTCCAGGGACGAGATACGAAGGGACCTGAACCGGTTCAGGGAGATCAATAAGTATAAAGGTGAGTTTGTGAACGTTGCGGCTGTCTGATGGATGCGTGCATGATACAATAATATACTTCGCCAGGTATGACAGTCCGGTATTCTGTAGTAGTGTGGGTTTCACTCTTACGTCATTCGCACTGCTGTGTTACAAGTGGTCTATTAAAATAATCCCCGACCCCCCCCCCCCCCCATGTATCCTGTGTTTCATTAAATTATCACGTTCATTTGTTTTTAACTTGTCCCATTTTGTGTGCTTAAACAAGTAAATGACAATTGTATTTCCTTAATTTTTTTTTATTGCAATAAAGTGGCAACTCGACTTTGACATAAGGGTGACACGTCACCCGGATCGGCAGACCTTGTTTTTTTAGGACCATGGATGCGTGAGTATGTCTCGGTCGGTGTGGAAGAGTTTGGGCCTGTCACAGAGTAACTTGTTATATACCTACTGAGGCTGGTTGTATACTGGTCTATGTTTCACAGTGGACGTCTTTCAAGTGACTATAGCTTCTGCCCGCGACTTCATCTGCGTGGAATTCGGAAATAGCGTTCCCGCGGGAACTATGCGTTTTTCCGGGATAAGAATGTAGCCTATATGTTGACCAGTGTAATAAACTACCCCCATACCACATTTTGTTGCGTTCAATATATGCCCGCGACTTCATCCGCGTGGAATTCGGAAATAGCGTTCCCGCGGGAACTATACGTTTTTCCGGGATAAGAATTTAGCCTATATGTTGACCAGTGTAATAAACTACCCCCATACCACATTTTGTTGCAATCAATATATGCCCGCGACTTCATCCGCGTGGAATTCGGAAATAGCGTTCCCGCGGGAACTATGCGTTTTTCCGGGATAAGAATTTAGCCTATATGTTGACCAGTGTAATAAACTACCCCCATACCAAATTTTGTTGCAATCAATATATGGTCCATACCATACCGTCATAAGGACTAAATAGGGTCTCATTCAAGTTCGCAATTAGGGATATGAGGTAGGTATCCCTATTTAGCATCATATAATTTAATGGGCTATTCCGGGAAATGGCCTCCTATTACAATTATTTATAAGGACTCTATTGGGATAGTATTCCGATATTCCTTAAACATGGAGATAATGTTTTAATTTAGGTTATAATTTATGGTCATGGGAAATCCCATGATGCTTTATTAGCTCATGGCCACAGAATATTTAATAGTACTAGATACAGAATGGCCACGGAATCACCCGCCTGAATCTAGCCGGCGCGCAACTCGCCCTTACCCTCATTTGTTTCATCCGGAGATGGAGAGTGAACCATTGGCCCGCGTACTGGTACTCACACATTTACAAGTGTACAGACGTCCTCGCACGCACACAGACGTCCTCGCACGTAAACATTGACACTTCATTCGAATTGTGTTCGAAATCGTGCTTTTATAGGCCGTGTCCGCCCTGTCATGGCCAACATCACACTTATAACAAAATCTCGTTTCAGAAAACACAATATCACCAGAATTCCCTCCAATCGCCGGCTACACGGGGCACATTCCTCGCATCAAGGGCTCCGAAGCGTCTCTCAGCCAACGCTACCACTGCGCGGCGAAACGTGGCCTCGAGCTCATCCGCCTCGAGAGAGACAATAGAAATAAACTACACCAAGCCGACACCACAATAAGGGCTATCCTCAAAGACCACGACAGGAAATATTCTTATTGGAACTGGGGATAGCATACAGGCAGGAGAATGTTCTTTGGTAAATGCCGGTGAATATTCTTCTGTGAAACTCGGTTTAAGGTAGCGTCTTGTGAGACAATAGAAATAAACTACACCAAGCCGACACCACAATAAGGGCTATCCTCAAAGACCACGACAGGAAATATTCTTATTGGAACAGGGGATAGCATACAGGCAGGAGAATGTTCTTTGGTAAATGCCGGTGAACGTTCTTCTGTGAAACTCGGTTTAAGGTAGCGTCTTGTTGACTTGGCTGAAGAGCTGAAGAGTCCTGCTTCAGCACGGAATGTAGGTTGTAGAAGCGAGGGCGTATTCCTATTCACCAGAAGGCGCTACTGTCGTGTGAGGTTTGGCTGTCGATGTCAATGTTTATCATCTCAATGACACTGTGACATTTGAAGTTCCGGACTCAGTGTTGCCAATTTAGCGTAGCCTCACGCTACACAAGCGCCTCTAGCGGTAAATTCATACGAAAAGGCCCTCATTGATGTGATCGATGTGATCCAGTGCACACACAAAAGTATTATTTATTGACATTTGAAGTGAAGAAGAGAACTGAAGTGTTACTCAGATATAAAAATCAATAGCAATTATCAAAGCAATAGACATCATCATAATTCAATATTATGAGGAAAGTACCTATTCCAGTATTATTAATTTATAAAATACAACTGCATTCAAAGAGTATTTTGAGTATACTCCCATTTTGAAAATGCATTATTGTAAATAAGTTGATGTTTTAATATTTAAGAGATGTTGAAAATAAAATACAGTAGGTATTTGAGTATTCCTTTGTTTTATTTAGATACTTTAAGTATTTGTTAATTTAAATAAAACTGTACAAAAATAGGTATCTATTTAGAAGCTACCATTCATTTTGATTATTTAAATAAATTGTCATTTCTCTTTTATATCTAAATACTTCTATTGATATAAATTATAATAAGTATCTATTTGTTACTCTTTTTTAGTATTTTAATATTAAAGTTTACACTGCACTTCAATTTGTATGAATGTTTTAATAGTAAGGCACAATGCTCAGGTTAGAAGTTTTAACAATAACTTACAAATAGTTTAAATTTTAAATGCACAGAATACATTCTGTATTAGTTTAACTATCATCTATCATAAAACTTTTTTAATAATTTTCTAAAACTTAATACAAATTCGTTGGCCTATCATTATCACTTAAAGCTCTACCATCTTACCGGTTTTCTGGCAGACACCGTCCACTATCACTGGAGTTTCATCATCATCTTCAACTGGTGCAGGCACTGTGACATCAGCATCACCCTTCGACCCTCTGCAGTCACTGGCAAGTTCTAGCATTAAAGTCTCTAATTTTTGAGCTTTTCTCGTTTCATTATGAGTGATCAACGCACACAAGTGTTCTGTTAGCAGTTCCTTCTTTTCCCTTTCCTTCTGTAAATTTATTTTCGCCTGCAGAAACTCTTTTTCTACCTTCAAATAATGTTTCCTGTAACAAAATGTTCATTCAACAAGATGCAAAAAATAGCCAAATGTCATTTGAAATTTATGACTCAGTCTTAAGAGCATAATTTTAATAAACACATTAAAAGATCTCAAATATTCAAATCAAATGGATTTTCTTGTCAATGAAAATGTTTAGTTTTAATAACTATGTCAATTAAACTTACTCTGCATCAGCATAACTCAAGCATGCCTGATCAATCTTCTTCCTCAACACAGAAACGTCTTGCGAAAACTGTCCGTCCAACACTTGCAATTCTTTCTTTATCTTCTCCAAACGCAAAACCTCTTCCTCTGTCTGTTTTGTCCTGAAAGAAGTAAATAATTGACATGTATACTACTACTACTACTACTACTACTTCAGCCTATTTGCGTCCCACTGCTGGGCACAAGCCTCCTCTCATCACAAGAGGGTTGGGCTATAGTCCCCACGCGGGCCCAGTGCGGATTGGGGACTTCACACAAATCTTTGAATTACTTCGCAGATGAGTGCAGGTTTCCTCACGATGTTTTCCTTCACCGAAAAGAAAAAAACTATTATAGAAAAGTGTTGATTTAATTTAAACCCCAGACAGTCACACCGATATACAAATAAAACTAAAAACACCCCCTTTTTTTGCAATTTAAAAATACTGAACTATTCACAAAATAAACACACCAAATAGGTTTCCTAATAAGATTAAGAAATTTTGTGTTAAACATAGCTCGATTTTTGTTTGAAACATGCTTCACATTTAGAGGCGGACTGTGTGAAATTTTGTTGGTGATAAGAAACCAAACTACTTCAATGTGGATGATAAGGTGACATAAATCATGAGATAAAACTTGAAATCATCTAACTCACACTCTCCAATGTGCTTTGCTGTTGAATTATGGAATGTCAAATTAGCTGATATGATTGAAAAATACATCTAATATATAAAATTCTCGTGTCACAGTGTTTGTAACCAAACTCCTCCGAAACGGCTCGACCAATTCTTATGAATTTTGGAGTGTATGTTCAGTAGGTCTGAGAATAGGATGTAAGCTATTTTTCAACGCAAAAATTCTAAGGCGGTACGAAGTCCGCGGAGTCAGCTAGTATTATATAGAGTATCAAACATTTCCTCATGTTTCGTTTTCAATTCATTATTTTCACACTAAGATTGTTGAGTACTTGGACCTGAGCAAAATTATATTTTCTAAACAGAGAGATAGGTTAGTGAACTAATTAAGAGATACTTTAATTAAAATTCTCACCTATCAGCCAAAGCTTTAGCCAGCATCTCTTTTCGTTTCTTATTCTGTTCTTCCATTATCTTCTGCTTCAGTTGCAACTCTCCTAATTTAACACTGTGAGCTACTAAACCATCTTCTGTGTAATTGTCCACACTCCTCACCAAATCTGGAGCAACATCTGTACTACTCTTTCTACTGCTTACTGGATCTTCTACAGGATTTCCTTCGGTATCTTCTACGGAATGTGTTTGTGTATTTTCTACAACATTCAAGTCTACAGAACTAGCACTGCTTATTGTATCAATATCACTCAAATCATTATTGTTAATATTATCTTCACATACAGATTTATTCTTTATGCTCAGTCGACATTTGTCAAACATAATGTCAATGGCTTCATCTGAGCTCTGCTTGTCAAGTTGTAGTTTGTATTGATTTGCTGCCCTCTTTGGTTTGACACCAATTTGTGATTTCTTAATGTTAGTTGGGTTTGGTTCTGTAGAAAAATAGAATATACATTAAAAAGTTGTCCTCGAAATTCAGCACTGAAAATATTCAAAGTAAATAAGTACTTTTAACATATGACGTTTGAGATAAAAAAAATATGCTTATGAATTATTTAATTGCAAGTAGCACTAAATAAATAGACATTGATGATACAATTTTGTATAATATTTAATTTATGAGGAACGATAAATAAACTTAACTCTACGTACTAACATAATTATGATAATATATATTCACTGGACAATACTGGACAAGAGAGGCCCAACACCAGGACCACTGGATCTTGGTGGAGGAGGTCTTTACCCAACAAGGCGTTCCCGACAACACAAATATAGACCTAATAAACTTACTTGTACTATGTCACATTTAATTTTCAAGGAAAATAAAATGGCATTTTATTTATTTAATTTATTCATATATATATTGACTGCGCCATATGAGGCAGGATGCCTTTCTGGTTCTATTCTACTCATATGTTTAATTTCAGAGTCCTAATTGGTACTAATGAAAACAAAATGGGTTAAGAAACACGTCTCACGATAAACAAAAGTATTTAACACGGTACTTACGTACGATTAGACACGGTAGAAACAGCTTTTAGCAAAATAAAAACTAAAGCAGATAAGTTGTCGGCTTACGTGCGGTGACCTAATCTAAATTTTCAGCTGGTGCAAAAGACCGAGTAATTATAGCAAACTCGCAGATTGACTTACTGATGTTAGTGTCTGTTTCTACGGATTTAATCCGTTGCAAATCCTCTTCACTAAATCCGGTAAATGTTGAAGACATTGTAGTACACAAAAACGTTGATTTTTTAACCACGATAACATTTACTCATCGGATATCCAGATTTCAAGAAATAATAGATGCATTACAACATGCCAACAGCAAATATAATAAAATAGGAAATATAATTCGTGGACAACAATACAAAATACTTCAATGTTTTGACAAAGTTTTGACTTGCCAAATTGCCAACCAACGAAAGGTGACGTGCACTGCAAACTGCAAAGTAGACCACAGAGAAGGTACATACAATATATGTACAATATACATATTAAGGGTAAGTCGTTTAAAAAATCTGTCTGTCTGGATGTGGTCTGGATGAGGATGAGGTCAGTGACAACGCACGGTACATAGGGGCGGGTATACTGGTATCTTTAATAGCTTTAAATAAAACCATAGACAAACCACAAATTGACACATTTTTTTATTACAAAAATCGGCGGCATCGGTCGGCTCGGCGTCATTCACAAGCGGATTGGAGGTTATATCAGAAAACATTGTTTTACCAATTTTTTCCTTGAAAACACAAAGGTAACGCATTGAACTGTTAACTGTTAAGAAGTTTATGCAAAATTCGTTAGGATTAATCAATTACTTGTGTATATTTTAGCCAAAACATCGAAAATGGCGGCCGCTATGCCTATCAACCCCAAGCCCTTCCTCAATAGCCTAACTGGTAAAGCTGTGCTAGTGAGGCTAAAGTGGGGTCACGAATACAAAGGCCTGTTGGTGTCTGCTGATGGATACATGAATTTGCAGTTGGCGAACACAGAAGAAATAGTCGACGGAAAGAGTACAGGTTAGTTCAGAGAAGACTTTTTCGAGTAATGAAATCATTACGTTTACACGGTTAAGGTTTAGTTTTAGTAAAACATTCTAAAGTCAGCATTTTACTTTCAGGGAACCTTGGAGAAGTGTTGATCAGGTGTAACAATGTTTTATATGTCCGGGGAGCAGAAGAAGAAGATGAAGAGGGTGAAATGAAGGAATAACAATTCTATTTTAAGTTTAAATAAGTTACAATAAGTATCCAAGGTGAAAAGACTTGTGGGACATGAAACCATGGGCTTTTAAAAACATTGAGTACAAAATGTTTGTTTTTATTCACTTGA
Source organism: Aethes cnicana (assembly GCA_963971205.1). Lineage (NCBI taxonomy): Eukaryota > Metazoa > Arthropoda > Insecta > Lepidoptera > Tortricidae > Aethes > Aethes cnicana. The sequence continues at coordinate 10,805,923 of OZ020285.1, forward strand.
TGTTTACAGAAATAATTGTAAAGTAAGCTTTAAATGTCCAAATTTAGTATTTCTTGTCTCATAATACACTAAAACTTTTTCCCACTAAACATTGCACTATTGGTTTGTAAAAACCAACAATGTGATTTTTCTTAAATTATAAGAAATAATTCCATATAATTTTGTTTTCTTTTTATGCTTTCTGATTGCAGTAGAAACAGCTATTGGTTTTGCTAGTGGTAGGGCCTGGTGCTAGGTCCGTCCGGGGCGGTACCACTGTCTTTCCCTGCTAACCTGCTGCCAAATAGCAGTGCTCCCAGTGTTGTATTCCAGTAGGGGGTTAAGACAGTCGGTTACATTTCTGGCACAGGCATTCCATCTTAGTCCTCAGGGTAGACAATACATTCGAGATCATTCATATGGTTTCTTAATGGGGATCATAGGATTTCAGTGTCCATGGGCCGCAGTGACCACTTACCATCAGGTGGGCTGTGTGCTCGTTTGCCTATACCATTGACATAAAAAAAGTTATCTGTAATAAGTAAATAGGTACATTAAACAGTAAAACACAAATTGGTCTTTGAAATTATGATTATATTTTGCTTATCAAATATTTACATAGGCAATTAATCACACATTTGAATATCCCAGTCAATTAAGTTATTATTTGAATCTACCAATATCTCAACCATTAGGCTTAGAATAAATTGTGCTAAATATCACAATACTATTACAAAGTGAATCCTTAAATTATAAATGCAATGAACATACACTGAAATTCAAGTTAATGCAAGCTACAATTGACACTTCTAGAAATCTTGTCATTCTATACAATCCTCCCAACACAAAAACCAAATGCTCACTGCATTCAACAACCACCAACAATTTAGTGGTATTGTGATATGATTAATTTCAGAAATAAATTCCTCCATAAAAATCCAATAATGAATGGATACTGTCAGCCTAACAACTTATAATGGTATGTTGAATTTGAAGCTACCAGCATAATTACATTTACAATGAAATTAAATACAAACTGAGTAAATTAATAACCTTCAGTAGGTACTTAAAGAAAAAGTGGTATTTGTTACCCATCTACCCATCCATTCCTTGTAGCTTACTCAGTAGGTACTTTCCTATTTACAAACACCAATCTAAACCTAATCACACAATTCATATTTATTGCACACTTAGATGTAGTTGTGAAAACAGTAAGTAATAGCAGTAGGTTCTACTTTCATTAAATATTGATGATTATTACTCAATTATATGTATCTTATAAAGATTTCTTCTTGAAGTAATAGGAAGTTGACATGACACAAAGATTTGAATATGTAAGAGTGAGTGTTAATATGTATGATAAGTGTATTACATATAAAATTGAGAAAGCATTTTCAGTGCCCAAGGATTGCTTCAGGTTTCGGCTACCTTTTTTGATAGACTGCCCACCTGATAGAAAGTGGTTTCGCCTATACACATTTGCAACGCCCCAGAGGCGTGACCAATATATTACCAGTTGCGGTTGATGCTAAGACATTAGACATAAGAAAAGTAAATAATTTGGTTTATGGTATGGCAGTGATTCTTTCTGCATACGAGGGGCGTTCAAAATATTCTCGGTATTGATATCTTACAACCTCTTTTTGAATTTGTTTTGTTACTGGCTGGTAAGGTTCATTCTTTGACATTAAAAAAAAGTATAATTCAAACCGAGATGTTCTTTTGTTTTTCTGCAATTTCTGAACAAACACGAACACAATGAGTGAATTAACAATGTTAACGAAATTAGAACATCGTTCCGTAATAAAATTCTTGACGAAACAGGGTAAAAACCAAAAAACCATAAAAGAGGAAATGGATTGTGTTTACCGTGAGTCTGCTCCTTCTTTATCTACAATTCAAAAGTGGTCAAGCGAATTCAAACGTGGCAGGGAGAGTATTGAAGATGACCCTAGACCTGGCCGGCCTGTAGTAGCTACTTCACAAGAAAATATTGATCAGGTGGAAGACCTTATATTGGAAGATGGTCGAGTGAAGATAAAATCAATAGCTCAAGTAACCAATCTTTCTATTGGTACCGTACATGACATTATCCATGACCATCTTAATATGTCAAAGGTCAGTGCAAGATGGGTTCCGCGAATGCTGACTCGACTTCAAAAAGATGTGCGTGCAGCTTGCTGTTCCGATTTTATTGACCTGTGTGGTGAAAATCCTGATGAGGTGCTGCAAAAGATAGTTACTGGAGATGAAACCTGGGTTCATCATTATGACCCAGAGAGTAAACAGGAGTCCATGCAGTGGCACATTAAGGGTTCAGCTCATCCCAAGAAGTTCAAGGTCGTCCCTTCCGCTGGCAAGGTCATGGCAACAATATTTTGGGATTGTGAAGGAGTATTGTTGATCGATTATAAAGAAAAAGGTGTAAATATCACGGGACAGTACTACGCGAATATTCTACATCAATTAAGGGACGCAATAAAAGAAAAAAGGCGAGGAAAGTTGTCTAAAGGTATTCTGCTTCTGCATGACAACGCCCCTGTCCATACTGATCATATTGCCAAGGCAGCTATTGCTGAATGTGGGTTCGGAACTATAACTCATCCACCGTATAGTCCGGACTTAGCCCCCAGCGACTTCTTTTTGTTCCCCAATCTCAAAAAGGATCTGCGTGGAAATCGATTTTTTGACGATGAGGCGTTGAAGGCGGCAGTAGAGGAGCACTTTTATACCAAGGATAAAAAATATTTTTATGAGGGATTAAAAAAAAAAATTGATCGATCTTTTAAGTGTATTAACATAGGGGGGGAGTATATTGAAAAATAAAAAATATCAAACTGTTCATACTTGTTTGTTTTCATTCCAATACCGAGAATATTTTGAACGCCCCTCGTACATGATGTAAGCTGTGTTTATAAAAATAATGATTGTACAATTTGTACACATCAGTATTTAAAATAAAATTGCATTGCATTAGTAGTCACAGCAGCCGATAGCTCAGTAAAAATATGCAGTGATGGCAACGAATCTTCTGTCCAGATAACTCTGCTCTATTTCTACGGAACCTCCCATCTCCTTGGCTAGTGCTAGGACCTGTAACAAGTAAAAATTTTTAAATAAAAAAGTAAAAATCGTCTTCAAACTCCGACAGACTGCGATGTCAATGTCAAGTTCAAAGTATTTTTTTTTTCAGCTAGTTTCCTAACATTACTATAGAAGTACATAAGGAACTCTGAAGTCTTCGAAATTGACACCAAAATCATCTACGTGCTAGCAAATTTCTAGGAGTTCCCTCATTTTCTCATGGATCCCATCATCAGAACTTGACCAAATTAATATGGGACCAACTTGGAAGGACCACCTTTCGAACAAAAAAATATAATATAAATATATTTATTATTATTTTTTGGTACTTTTTCATATCACGGGCCCATGGGGACCCGGTCATTAAGCATTCATGGACAGAAGCCATTATTTAAAGAGAAGAAGAAGAAAAGCATTCATGGGGCCGAAACCAACATGAAGAGGCTATTGGTACCTTTTACTAGAAATGTGAGATTATTATTGCTTATTCCACGCCCCTTCTAAGTTATGTAAACCCAAGATAGAGCGAGGCCCTGGAGAAGTTCGAGGGAATCCAGCTAATGAGTGAGGCTGGGGCACAAGACTGGAAGTCCATCGAATGAGTGAGACAACAAGATTGGAAGTCTAGCAGTCTTTCAGCTAAAATAAAGTAGTTCCGGGCCCTCAATCGAATTTATAAATACGAGTAGGGACATGGGAATTCAGGCTAAAGTTTAGGGGCATAAATTAGTACACTATGTCCCTATTCAGTGGAATATTTGGCAAGAGTTCTTAAGGCGAAGGGTAGGGGGGAAATAAATTCGTGCAAGTATCGTGATAAAATTATGGCAAGTGGTCAATAGAAAAGTACTTATTCTGCACATAAATATACTCAATTAGCGATTTGCAGCGCCCAAACGTTCCTAAACTAAACCGTTTAAAAAAAACATAAAAGTTGTATTCTGCCTACGCAGCATTTTACAAAGCCAAATTTTTTACACATATTTTCATGCGATTTATATATGTGATGACAGAAATTTAAGAACATATCGGCTCTGTAAATCGCTAATTGAGTATATTTATATGCAGAATAAGTACTTTTCTATTCATCACTTGCTAAAATTTCATCAGGATATTTGGACAAAATCAACTCGATTTTGCACTTCCACTCCACCCTTCGCCTTAAAATTTAAATAAAGGATCCATTCATACGAATAGCTCATTAAATGTCTACCTTGCTAAATACATACATACATACATAATATCACGCCTTTTTCCCATAGGGGTAGGCAGAGACCACTTCTTTCCATTTGCTACGACGATTTGCTATGGGAAACGAGACGTGATGAGTTGCGAACCGCATCGCCGCCATTTTTAAAGTTTTTATTTATTTTCGAAACCATTGCGTTCCCACGAGTAGCAAGGGATATTTGTCCATCTCAGCAGAGCCCCGCATGCTGAGATAAGGCTAGCCATATATCTGGGTTCACCAGGTCCCAGGGCAAAGCCTTGCTAAATAGTGAGACTAAATCGTTTTATAAAATTAAATCACACGGCGGACACGACCTATAAAAACACGATTCGAATGAAGTGTCCAATGTTTGCGTGCGAGGACGCCTGTGTGCGTGCGAGGTAGTCTGTACACTTGTAAATGTGTGTGTGTACCAGTACGCGGGCCAACGATTCACTCACCATCTCCGGACGATACAAATGACGGTAAGGCAGGTTGGGCGCGAGTTGCGCGCCTGCTAGATTCAGGCGGGTGATTCCGTGGCCATTCTGTACGTTGTACTATTAAATATTGTGCTTAAATGAAGACCTTGAATTGAGTTTCTCACCTGGTCTGTTCTGGTGTTCCTCGGTAGATACAGAGCTACATTATCGGCGACGGCTCGAGCGACCTCCATGAGCTCTGAAGCGGGTTTAGGCTCCAACATTGTTTCCAAATCATACTCCGCATTCTGAAAATACATTGTCATTAGCCCGCGCGGTTGATGGTATGAAATATGAACCCTTGCGAGATTATGAGCAAAATGAACACTCGATGTTTCTTTTTGATGAAAAATGGTAGAGTTCAATAAGTGGACAACCACCACAAGGTAGACTCATCATCATCATTTCAGCCGATAGACGTCCACTGCTCATTGGGGCACATTGCTCGCAGGACTGATGGCCGATGGGGCCAGAAAGTCCTGGAGTGGCGTCCGCGAACCGGTAGACGAGCTGTCGGTAGGCCTCCAACAAGATGAAGTGAAGACCTTGTAAAGGTCGGGAACGTGGTGGATGCGCGTGGCACAGGACCGGTCTGAGTGGCGCGCCTTGGGGGAGGCCTATGTCCAGCAGTGTGGTAGAATAAATTTGGCTAAATATGATCGTAAACCTGGGTTGCATCAAATAAAGAAAGTTGGCAGACTTTTTTAAATATTGCCGCTGAGCTGTTAAAAGGTGCCCAACAGACAGACAGTTACTTTCGCATTTATAATACTAGCTTCTGCCCGCGAGTTCGCTCGCGTGTAATTCGTTATCGCGTTCCCGCGGGAACTAAGCGTTTTTACGGGATAAAAAGTAGCCTATGTCCTTTCCCGGGACCCTATCTCCATGCCAAATTTCATATAAATCGGTCCAGCGGTTGAAGCGTGAAGAGGTAACAGAGAGGCAGATAGTTACTTTCGCATTTATAATATTACTAGCTTCTGCCCGCGACTTTGTCCGCGTGGAATTCGGTTATAGCGTTCCCGTGGGAATTGAGCGTTAAACTATAACAAACTATACACGAAAACCTTCCTCTTGAAACACTCTATCTATTCAAAACCAGCATCAAAATCCGTTGCGTAGTTTTAAATATTTAAGCATACATAGGGATATAGGGACAGAGAAAGCGACTTTGTTTTATACTATGTAGTGATTATGGATACATATGCATGCGAGGCGGAGGGAGGTCGAACCACTATGCAATGGTAAATTCATTTCTGTTAAATTCATTTAAAAGTGACGTGTAAAAGTGTCCAGATGTGGCCTATTTGCTGAATAAATATTTTCATTTTAATTTTCATGCCACTACTGCATTTCAACTCGGTGACAACATCCTGTGTCACAGGACGGACACGGATTATCAAAGCACGATTTCGAACACAATTCGAATGAAGTGTCAATGTTTGCGTGCGAGGACGTCTGTACACTTGTAAATGTGTGCGTACAACTACGCGGGCCAATGATCCGCTCTCCATCTCCGGATGAAACAAATGACGGTAAGGGCGAGTTGGGCGCGAGTTGCGCGCGGCTAGATTCAGGCGGGTGATTCCGTGGCCATTCTGTATGTAGTACTATTAAATATTAGGTCCTTACATATGAAATTGGCGTTTGGCGAACTGGCAACTTTGATTCAAAATATGTGGCGTTCGGCTAGGAATTCCAAATTCAAATTTATTTCAAATTTAAGACCATGTATTTCTGTGTTCGAATTACGAAATTTATTTGTTATCGCGTCATTTGTTTTTCTTTCACATCGTTCTGTTCACAATATGGAGAACTTAAAATATCGCTATATTTACGAATATGAGTTTCACCTCGGCACTAGTGCTGCAGAAACGGCTCGTAGGATTAACAATGCGTATGGGGAAGCTACTGCAAAAGAAAATACGGTACGTTATTGGTTCCAACGTTTCCGTTCTGGAAATTTTGACCTACAGAACAAGCCTCGTGGACGGCCGGAGACACAAGTTGATAACGAAGAATTAAAAGCAATTGTGGAAGCAGATCCATCGCAAACCACGTCAGAGTTAGCGGCAGGCTTCGGTGTGAGTGATAAAACCATTTTGATTCACTTGAAACAAATTGGAAAAGTGAAAAAACTTGAAAAATGGGTACCGCATGAATTGAGCGACGCAAACAAAGAAACACGCGTCGAGTGTTGCGTTTCACTTCTCAACCGGCACAATAATGAAGGCATTTTGAATCGTATCGTTACTTGTGATGAAAAATGGATCTTGTACGACAACCGGAAACGTTCTTCACAATGGTTGAACCCAGGTGAACCAGCCAAATTCTGCCCGAAACGAAAGTTGACTCAGAAAAAGGTACTGGTAAGTGTCTGGTGGACTAGTGCCGGTGTCATCCATTACAGTTTCTTAAGATCTGGGCAAACAATCACGGCTGATGTGTATTGTCAACAATTGCAAACGATGATGGAAAAGCTAGCCATTAAACAACCCAGACTGGTCAATCGATCTAGCCCACTGCTGCTTCAGGACAACGCTCGACCACATACGGCACGTTTGACGGCCGCAAAACTACGGGAGCTGCGACTGGAATGTCTTCGACACCCACCATACTCCCCGGACCTTGCTCCAACTGATTACCATTTTTTTCGGAATTTGGACAACTTCATGCAAGGAAAAAAATTCAATTCTCACGAGGCTGTCCAAACGGCCTTCAAAGATTTTATTGATTCTCGCTCACACACTTTTTTTAGTAAAGGAATCAATGAACTACCTTCGAGATGGCAAAAGTGCATAGATAGCCATGGTACATACTTTGACTAAATAAAAAAATAGTTTCATAAAAAAAAATCGTTTTCATTTCTGCCATATGAAACGCCAATTTCATATGTAAGGACCTAATACTAGGTTTTACCAGTGACTTCGTCTGCAGGGAATTTAACACTATATTTCCAAAGCCCTTTTACCAGGATACTTTTAAAACCTTTTCCGGTATTCCGGGATTCGTGGGATTCCCGGGTTTTCTATCTAAAGTCCTCTTCCGGAGTCCCTCTAATGAGTTTCCGGGACTTTCGGGATTTCCGGGATAATAGGTATCCTATAGCTTATTCCAGGTTACAAACTATCTGTTTGCCAAATTTAATCAATCCATCAATGTTTTTATTCCAGAACCAGGCTCCATAGCAATTACTACTTATTATTAAAAGAGAAATAACACACACAAAATAACACTTATACTAAAACTAATGGAGGTCTGATTCGACGTGGAGCGACCGGTTTGTGGGAGCCTCTCCATTTCTCATGAAGAGGGCTGGCGTCCCATTCCCTCACAATGCTGACAAGTGCGTTGGTGGAACCGTTAATAGCCTTAATACAAATTGGTTGAGCCGTTTTAGCGTGATTGAGCAACAAACATCCAAACACACAAACGTTCAGCTTTATTATCATCATCATCATCATCATCAACAGCCCATAGTAGTCCACTGCTGGACGTAGGCCTCACCCAATGCACGCCAATGAGCTCTGTCCAAGGCGTGCCGCATCCAATCTACACCGGCCACCTTGCGCAAATCGTCACTCCACCTGGCAACAGGGCGCCCTACACTTCGCTTGCCTTGTCGTGGTCTCCACTCAAGAACGCGTTTACTCCAACGACTATCCGCAGTTCTCGCGATGTGACCGCGGCCACTTCAAAGAGCTTATTCTTTGGGCAATGTCGACAACTTTCGTTCTCTGCCTGATAACCTCAGCTTTATTATATTAGTAAGATTCTATGGCTGTGTGTGTACCTGTGAGTAGCCGGGGCCACCCCAGGGCGGGCTCAGGAACACGAGGTCGGCTCGCAGCCGCGGCGCGAGCGCGAAGAAGTCCCCCGACACGAACTCCACGCGGTCCGCGACGCCGTACACTGCAGCGTTGTGGCGGGCCAGCTCGATCTTCGACGGGTCGATGTCGATTGCTATCACTGGGGAGATAATACAATCCATGTAGTACTACATTACAGACCTGGAGCGGTGAATTCGTCGGTGTTTGTGGCCCGAATCCAATAAATCAATCAATCAATCAATCAATCAATTTATTTATTTTGTCAAGACATAGGTGTTAAAGGTGTTACAGTACAATGTTATAGAATCCTTATGCTTAGCCCTCAGGCATACAAAATATTCTTAAAAACTATCCAGCAGCATGCAATAAACACATCTTTTTAATCAATAATGGTCGTCGAAGAATTCATTTAGTGAATAATAAGCCTTATTAACAAGATGATCAAAAAGTTGTTTTTTGAACATGCTTACATCATCTATTTGTGAAATTCCATTTGGTATTTTGTTATATATTTTATGGGACATTCCAAACACACTTTTCCCAAGTAAAGCGGTTTTAAAATACCAAGGCCCGATTTTTCTACGTTTGCGAATACAATTAAATAAAGGGAATTGAGTCATATTCCAAGGCGAGGGCCATAAATATGCGATCTGGGGCTTTGAGAATTACCGCCCGTGGTTTGTCTAAAGTTTTACGTCTTGCATTTGGCCACTTTACGGCCTAGAATGACGTAAAAAAAGTTCAATAGTACATTATTGTCTAGGCCGGGAAGCAGGCGTTTACAAGCTGAGTATTCGGTTTAAAGAGTCGAGCGATAGCGAGGATGATGACGCGACAAATGACAATGATATTTATACCGACCCGTGTCCAGTATTAGACCGACCCTTCTTGCAGGTGTGCGAGAACAACTCCCGCGCCGGTGCCGCCACTTATTGTGACGTCTTGTGGTCGTGTCCAGTATTATACCAACCTGTGTCCAGTATTATACCGACATATGTCCAGTATGAGACCGACCTTTCTTGCAGGAGTGTGCAAACTGTATGGTGTTCCCGTCGGCGCCACGTCCTAGGGGGTCACGCTGAACAGTCCCGGTCTAGTGTTGTCCCCGTGTCCAGTATTAGACCGTTCTCTGTCCAGCATTAGACCGACCTTTCTTGCAGGTGTGCGCGAACTGTAGTGTTCCCACCGACGCCACGTCCTCCGGGGTCACGCTGAACTGTCCCGGTGACTTGTTGTTATCGTGTCCGGTATTAGACGGACCCGTGTCCAGTATCAGACCGACCCCTGTCCAGTATTAGACCGACCTTTCTTGCAGGTGTACGCGAACTGTATGGTGTTCCCGCCGGCGCCACGTCCTCCGGGGTCACGCTGAATTGTCCCGGTCTACTGTTGTTATCGTATCCGGTATTAGACGGACCCGCGTCCAGTATCAGACCCACCCGTGTCCAGTATTAGACCAACCTTTCTTGCAGGTGTGCGCGAACTGTATGGTGTTCCCGCCGGCGCCGCAGAAGGCGTCCACGACGACGTCGTAGCGACACTTGTCGGCGATGTGGCGCGCCACGTTCTCCGGGGTTACGCTGAACCAACTCTCCAAGTCTAGCTTTATACCCTCGTCGAACCTGAGAGCAAAAGTTTAATGTAATAGCCTCATTATTGGTGACTTATATGTTTATTGAAGACTAGTTTCTGCCGGCGTGGAAGTTCCTGCGAGAACTATGCGCTTTTCCGGGATAAAAAGTAAGAATGAGGTGCAAATGCATAAGTTGTGAAGATATAAACCGTTCTAAATTACCTGTGGAAGAGCGAGTGTCGTTTCTTCCAATATTTCAACATCTTTGGTTCATTCTGCAACTCGATCGGCATATCTGTGACGTCGTCAGCTTTCGCGTGCCGCTTCTGACGCCGGCGACGTTTCATCGACTCCGAATTGGCCACTACAATTATGAGAAAATATCAATTTAAAAAAGATCGAAAATTTGATTTAAGTTATATACATATTTGAGCCGTTAAATGTTAGTTTATGGGCGTGTTGAGGAGTGTGTTTCTGATAAAAAACAACATCCCGTAACAGCCTATTTGCGGCCCACTGCTGGGTACATGCCTCCTCTCATCACAAGAGGGTTTGGGCTATAGTCCCAAACGCCAAAAGTATAAACACAACATGAAAGAACATAACACGATTACATGGTTGTTCACGAACTGGTCCGAACTCAGCATGCATTAAAGCCAGCGCAGTTTTCCGTTAGGACCATTTGGCGCAACCGCGGCCTACACACAAACATTTGGCATATTGGTCTATTGAAAAAAACAAAAGAGACGACAAAATGAAACTTTTAAACTATCAAAACTTTACAAAACAGTAGAAGGTAAAAACACAACATTTACCTTATAGGCACCAAGAAAAGTTTTAAGGCATTTGCAATATCTGTGTTAAGTAAGTTTGTTAACTCTATATTTGGGCTCTAAACCCTGGATAAGATCTGAGAGTAGCACATGTTATAAAACAGACTAGCTGACCCCACGGACTTCGTACCGCCTTGGAATTTTTTTGGGTATGAAAAATAGCTTACGTCCTGTTCTCAGACCTACGGAACATATACTAAAAATTTCATAAGAATCGGTCGAGCCGTTTCGGAGAAGTTTGGTTACAAACACTGTTGCACGAGAATTTTATATATTAGAAGAAGATAATCTTGAAGCTTGATATTAATTAACAAAATAATTTCAGAATGTTATCGTATGAGTCAAATTACCTGCAGTATCTAACACAGCATCTTGGGTATTCTTGACTTGTTCATCCGACTCTGCTTGGTCATCTGACTCTGCTGGCAAAGGCACGGAAGCTGCCAGTGTGGCAATATCTATTGGTTGTTCCTCATTAGACACATCAAAGCTGGATTCCTTCTCTGTTCCCAGTTTGGCTGGACTCTCATCATCTGTCTGCATCTCTCTTTCGTCGTTTGATTCTTGAGCCTGAATGGAAAAAGTGCAAAATGCTTTTAAATTCATAGCAAAACAGATTAGGAAGGAAGGCAAAGAGGTTTGCAGTACTAAAAGAGAACCACCGTAATTTTGCTCACAACTGGTGAGCACTGGTGGTGCTGGTGGCGCCACTGTTGTGTGAGGTATGACTGTCAATCTCAAAGCTTGGCATTATGGAGGGTTGAAGTAAAGGAGCGCAATCTTTATAGTTCCAGAAGTGGACACCAAATCGGGAAGATTGGGGGCGCTGCGGTCGCCACTCCAGTCAAGCCACCTAGGCGGATAGTCTGCAGTAGCGCCTTCAAATGGCGCTGCAGAGGCGAAAACGGTTGTGAGGAGAGTGTGTTTTTGTTGCTTATCAAATCCGCTGGACTGGACTACATACAATAGTGTCAATGTCACTGTGACATTTGAAGTTTCGGGACCCCAGTGTTGCGTAGCGTATAATGCGCTAAATTGGAAACACTGAACCTCACGCGACACAAGCGCCTCTAGTGGCAAATTCAAACGCGATAGCCATCATTGCAAAGATTTGAACTTTATTAATCTCACATTTCGAAAAGGTTTAACTGCCATGATACTGCTACCTTATGGTTTCCTAAAACGATGCTCTCGGTGGTAACATGTCCGAGTAACCTTTTGGATCTGAAGTTTTGATAGTAAAAAAAATAGAGGAAATCTAGAAAAATAGGGTCCTGTTCAGCAATTTATTACAGACTAGCAGAAGCCCGCGACTTCGTCTGCGTGGAATTCGGTTATAGCGTTCCCGCGTGGACTAAGCGTTTTTCCGGGATAAATTTCGATTTAGTCAGTGATAGACTTTCTCGAAACCAGCAATGTACGTCTGACCACTACTGACTTGAATATTCTCCGCTATCTTGAACTATCATCGTCATATTTCATCTAATTTACAGAAAACTATAACAAGTTATATACTTAAACCTTCCTCAAGAACCAATCTATCTATTAAAAAAACCGAAAAATTATGACATACATATGGACAAACAGACAGCGAAACGACTTTGTTTTATACTCTGTAGTGATGATACAAACAACAACATACTACAAACAACATGAAATTATTTTCACTCCTTTTTTTTTTAATAAATAAATTGTTAGTATACAAGTGTACTATAAAACCTATATGGACATATGGGATTGAATTATGGGGAACTGCCAGCAACTCAAACCTCGAGATCCTGCAAAGATTTCAAAATAATGTCCTGAGGCCCGTATCACGTGCACCATGGTTTGCAAGTAACACGGAGATACATGAATACCTAAGTATGCCAACAATCAAAGAGGAGGTCAACAGATATTGTATTGAATACAAAAAAAAGGCTTCAAAATCACACAAACCAACTCGCCAGGGACCTGATTAATACTAATAACCAAACAAGGCTTAAAAGATGGTAGATACTGCAGCTCGACGAGAGACACTAACAAACCAGTGTATGCGACTACAGTCTGGGAGAGAGTATCTAATGTGATACCGCTCATTTATAAACCAAGTTATTCGCGAGACAATCTGATTATGGCTAACAAGCCGATGGCAGATATTGAAAAGAAAAAAAAAAAAAAAACTATTATTTTTCATACCTTATCCACTTCATGAGGGTTCCCATCATCGTCGAAATAAGTCTTCCGAGGTGTGACAAATCTCTTGTTCCACGGGGGGCGCAGGCGCGCTATGCGCTTCTTGTACACAATCTGGCCTTTCGGCATCCTCTCAGGATTCACACAAAAACCCATCGTTTCAAAGGTATCCTTAATTAACTCAGACGTATCCTCTTCCTCGTAATAATCATCAATTTCGTGGCTGAAAATTATCAATGTCAACATTAAAACATCTAAATCACCCCCTCACCGAAAAGGCTAAATCACTTACCTCCTTTTCAAAGACACCAACCTCTCTTCAGGTGGATCATTGCCTTCATTAGAACTGTAAGCGTTGAACACATTATTCTGCTGAACATTTCCAGTTTCCGTAGGCCCATCAACAGTATCAGCTTCTAATTGAACGGATTCACTTTTACTTTTATCATTTCCCTCCCCAGCATCCACAACCTCCTCTGTCTCATTCCGCTTTTGTTCTTCTTTGAGCAAATTCTGTAATAAAACCCCCACAGAAGTAGTATACCTAGTATTCTCCTTCTTTTCCCTTTTCTTAGATTTACTAGATTTGGTATCATCAATTTTTATTTGATCAACTTTAGCTTGCACTTCTATAACCGATGGCATCTCTTGCGAATTCCCTTCACTGTTCTCATATTCTATATCCAGGTGTTTCTCCTCTATTTTCTTCTCAGGAGTCTTTTGTATGCTTATTACTGGTATATCATCTAGTTTCACATTCTGACTTTCAAGATAATTTGCATAATGTAATGCATATTGTTCTCCGAAGTGCTTTTTCCATAAGAACTGCCAATACTGCTCAGTGTCTAATTCTTCAGACAAAGGTTGGTCTTGATTGTCTTCAATGTTTGCGATCCTTGTTTGATCATTAGACTGATCATCCGATGTTGATGATGATATGCTGTAGTCATCAGTTGGACTAGAATCTGAAGTTACATGACTAGAAGTGATATCATAGCTAGATAAAGTTATTTTGGTAACATTCGTCATTGAGTCAGTGCCATCTACTGTTCTAGGACTGAGCATTCTATCATGTTCAGAGCATGATCTTCTCCTATGAATAGGCAGCCACACATCATCCTTATTGGTATCATTTTTATCATTCTTCTCCATTACCATCTGATTTGCTTTCTTCTTTTTGTATGGATTCACTTTAGAATCATAGGAGAACTTCCTGTCTCTCATACTTTCTTCCTCATTAATATTTTTCTTGTACTTGTCACATTCTTTTCCAAATATAGCATCAACCGAATGTTGTTTGGGGATGCTAATCTCATCCATTGCGAGCTCATTATTTTCATTCAGATAGCTTGGATTGATGTAATCACTGTATTTCTTGATCCATGAGGCCCAAATGAGTCTTTCACCATTCACTGCCCAAAATTTATCCCAAGTGGTTTCAGATTGGTAATTTTCATCTATCCCAGTTTGTGGGAAGTCTTGGTCCATTTTTTCCATTTTGTAGTGGTTGGTATAGTCCGAGTGGCAGTCAGGGTAGGTGAGATCAGCCCCACTGTCGCTGGGTTGAAGTGCATGGGAAATGTTGCCATGGATTTGTGCATTATCATGCTCATCGGTGGAGCAATAGTTGTCTGTATGTGAAGCACTGCAGTAACAGCTTGCCCCTTCATCTCTCTGTAATTTCATATAATTCATTCATTTTATTTGACTGTATGAAAAACGGGAAAGGGGCATGGCAAGGAACTGAACAAATAAGGCAATTCAAAAATATATATTTTTCCTAACAGCAGACATGCAAATTTTGAAAACATTAGTAGTGAAGTATATCCATAAATCTAATTTTGAGTAAAGTTACTGGCTGGTGTGATAATACTGTAGTTAATTTCTTAGCATAAGTAAAATAATAAACATGCAGTTTATTTATACCTCGCATTTCACCTTATATGAGGTGTCAACGGAGAAGTGGACGTGAGATTCATCCTCCCAAGCTTGTGAGTGGGAGTCTCGCAGGACCTCCGCATCACTCTCACTGCCCTCCTCTTTCTCCACATTATGTCTTCTCACTCCATCCCTAAAAAATATGTCATTGAGGTTCCCTAAATTCAAAACACTGTCAAAGATCAACGTGCCCTGACATGTGTTAGTAAAATTCTCAATAGCATCTTAATTTACTTTAAAACACTTTGTATATTAGCTTGTATTTAACCTTTACTAATTGATTCATATATTTTTGATATCTTAAATCTGTATTAACAGTTGATGACCAATAATTAAAGGTCAAAGCAAGATAGAATCCTATATATTATGTGTATATTCAAATTACATGCCAGGTTAAAAAGACATGAATGGGTATCCAAATTATTGCAAAAAAGGTGTGTCAAGCTTTTGTATTTTGAAATCCTTTGTGTAGAGGCCTGCAATAGGTGTACTGAAGAGAAATAGCAACTCCAAAGGCAAAATATACCCAAACAGGGACCATAATGGCCTTGTTATTATGTGTTCAGATGTACAAAGTTTTCAGAGTGAAATCTAATGATTGAATAAAACTTACTTGATACAAACTCTGCTACACAGGCAGTAGATATAGTTATCTTCGTCGAGCAATTCGTCTTCGTCGCTATCGATGTTAAAATGAAATTCGGCCAGTGGCTCCCAACGATGGTGCTGGTCATAATACCCGGACATCATTACTGAAATTGGCAAATACAAGACCTGTTAACGTCATAAACACATTCGTGGCACCACTTTCAACACAATGTGTAATCATTGATCACATTTACCTAGACGAAAAGACGAGAGATCTCAAAAAACAAATTTAATCGAAGATTTCTACATCCATGCTCGTATCGTATTCGTAAATACGTTCCGTTTCATCGGACCTCAAATCAAAACGCCAATCGATATGTCAAAAAGCTTTAAAGATTCAGTGAAATGGAACGTGAGCTAGTGATGCGAAAAACGATGCAAACACCGGTTTAATTTTCTTCAGATAATCCAAATACATGCTTCCCCTTAAACTTTATGGTTGAATGTCGAAACGTCAATGTCAAAAGAACATGTGTTTATTGACAGATTTAGGCAAGGTTTAGGTTCTGTACTAGTTAGACGGTCGGATTTGTAAAATCTTGTTATAAAATTCTCACAATTTGTTCTTTATTCGTGATATTGACTGAAAGTTAAAGGACCACATGTAAAGATGGGAAAGAAAGATAAAGACTCCCTGGGTCGCGCCCTCATCAAAGATAGATTTGCCAAGAATCGCCACAAAAAACATGTCGAAGACAATACAATGGTAACTTGTTTACAATATTTTATTGTTTCTATCAACCACATTTTCCTTTAAAATTAAACGCAAATGTGTACAACAAAATTTATAATGTTCCGCTAATGTTTAAAAATGACTAGAGACTTGAAAAAGAACAAACTTTTTTGTTTTTTGCAATCTAACCTTCCTACCTTCCAACATATCAATGTGTCTATTTTTCATTGGTACGCCTGTTTTTCATATTTCCTACATGACGATCGCTCTCTTAACATTAAATTGTATAAATAGTGAATGGGTAATTGGAATTTAGGACTCTGTGGGTAAAATATTGTCTGTTGTGTTCCGGTAGGGGGTTAAGGCAGCCGGTGAAATTTCTGGCACAGAGGCATGCATCTTAGGCCTCAGGGTAGGCAACACATTCGAGATCTTATGGTTTCTTAATGGGGGATCATGGGATTTCAGTGTCCATGCGCTGCAGTGACTACTTACCATCGGGTGGGCTGTGTGCTTGTTTGCCTATACCAATGATCAATCAATAAACTTTTTGTTACTGGTTACCGTCTTCGTAAAGTGAGCTCTTCGTTTGTTGGGAACTGTATACGATTTTATAACAAATTGCCTTCTGATGTTGCTAATATGCCATTTAAAAAGTTCAAGTCGTTCATTAAGTGCCGCCTTTTAAAGAAGGCATATTATTCGGTGAATGACCTTTTAGATGATAAGAATCCTTTTAAGCCAACTGTTTAGGTTATTATTATTGACTAGTAACATGATATGTGTCTCGCTGGGCAAATATTAACTCTTTTTTTTTCTTTCACTACCAAATTTGTCCAGCAGCTGGAGCATGTCATGCTCGCTTTAAAGTCCTTGCTTACAGCGGCGTCGTTGATCGGGTCGCCACCTTCCCTAAGAAATGGTTGAGGGAGGCGATGGCTGAGATACGCGTCACGCTCGTGAACGGGTGCTGTCTGTGGGGTCCGGTCTGTTCATGCTTGCAAGGACGTTTAAAAATAATCATTAGCTTTAAATATATTACTAAGTCAAACATTTTAAGCGAGAGACCTCATCATGTTCTTATTGACATGTATTAATGAACTCTTTTATACATGATGTATTTCATTATTTATTGACATTTTGAGACTGTCGACATCTATGGAATTTATATTTATTTGACAATGGAGGCCATCTCCATAATATTTTTTTTTCTGGACCCTTGGAGACTATACATCTCTAAGATCTTAGATTTAAGTTTAAGTTAGGGACTATACATCCCTTCAATGTAATTGTAGTACGTACCTATATGTATATTTTATACATGTAATGTAAATGTTATAACTATGTGTAAATTTTGAAAAAAGGCCTTCTGCTTGAGTTTGTTGCGGCGCTTCTTCTCAAGCAATGGGTCTAGGAAGCGCTAGTAAATTCTTTTCTGACGTGTAAAAGTGCTCCTATGTGGCCAAGTTGCTGAATAAATGATTGAATTTTGAATTTGATTTTTTTTTGAAATCAGTTATTCAGCAAATTGGCCACATAGGGGCACTTTTACATGTCAGAAATGAATTTACCAGCGCTTCCTAGACCCATTGCTTATGAAGAAACAACGCAAGAAACTTGGCAGAAGGCCTTTTAAAATAAAATTTAGATACAAATTCACATTACATTTGTATTAGATATATGTATAAAGAGGTAAAGATATAAAAAAAAAAACAATGTTTTGATTGACCCTACCCACCCTAAAATACTCTTACTCACAATTCTGCTGTGTCATACATTTCCAGCTACACACAACTGAGATCAATGACGGCTATGAATGGGGCCGCCTCAATCTCCAATCCGTCACAGCGGAGTCTTCTCTGCAAGAGTTTTTGTCAACGGCAGAGTTGGCGCAGCGTGAGTTCACAGCGGAAAAGATGAACTTGAGATATGTGAACTCTGTGCCGAGTGAAGTTGAGGTCGCTACTTCCCAGCCAGACTTTGATGAACCTCTGACAGTCCCAAGAAGGTGAGGAATGACATTCTGATTGAATTATTATTTATTTAAACTTTTTTGCACATTAGTAAAACCTTATATAAAAGGTGTACTTAATGCCATAAGGCATACTCTACTCCCTCTTGTGTACGAGGAGAAAAGATTGTGTGAATGATATACAGTGGATATACACAATGTTTCATATTTATTTTGTTGTCAATTGCCAACAGCAGTATACTTTGAAAAAATCTAAAAACCAAATAAAATACTACACAGGGTCAACATACTAAAGCAAAGTAACCTACATGGAGTGAAGTGAAACAGTGCTTGAACCTTCTTTCAAGATAAATGTAATTTTAGGGATAATTATTAAATCCTAAAGGTTATCTCTTATGTTTCTAGACCAGCTTGGAGCCCTGGTATCACAGCGGAGGAGCAGATCTCCCGTGAACGCGACGCCTTCCTCGAGTGGCGTCGTCACCTCAATGACTTACAAACGAAGCTGGGGGCAGCGGTCACTCCGTACGAACGGAACTTGGAGCTCTGGAAACAGCTGTGGAGGACACTGGAGAAATCTGATGTGGTGCTAATACTGCTGGACGCGAGGAATCCGCTGTTGTTCAGGTATCCTCCCACTGCTGGGCACAGGCTTCCTGTCATCATGAGAGGGTTGGGACTATAGTCACAGTATATTTAATAGTACTACATACAGAATGGCCATGGAATCACCTGCCTGAATCTAGACGGCGCGCAACGAGCGCCCAACTCGCCCTTGCCGTCTCATATCGCTGTTTTGAATATCTTCCTCATGAATATCTGTAAAAGCTTTTACATCACCCTTGGCCGTAAAGTGGGATTTTCTGCCCGCTACGCGGAGAGAAAATCTCACTTTTTGGCCAAGGCAAGATGTAAAACTTTTGACAAACCACGGGCGGTAATTCGCAAAGCCCCAGATCGCATATTTATGGCACAGAAACCTGCGATCTGGGACATTTACGAATTCACCACCCTAGGTTTGTAATGTACTATTACATAATGTAATGATAATAATTGTAATTGTTTTGATAATCAATAAACTATCATTTTAATTTGGACCAGATGCTAAATTGCCAAATTCTATCTTTTTCAGGTGTGCTGATCTAGAAAAATATGCAACTGAGCAGAAATGTAAATATATACTGTTGCTCAACAAGGCTGATCTGACCGCCGAGTACGAGCGGAAATGCTGGGCCGAATACTTCAGCAAAGAGGTGGGATATTTAAGGGTATAATAAAATAAAATACAAAATAGTACATTTTGATGCAAGTGCGAAAAGTATGTCATTTTATCACGAGTCCCTAGTTATGTTGGCGCGAGCGAAAGCGAGCGTTAACACTAAGGACACACAATTT
Source organism: Aethes cnicana (assembly GCA_963971205.1). Taxonomy (NCBI): domain Eukaryota; kingdom Metazoa; phylum Arthropoda; class Insecta; order Lepidoptera; family Tortricidae; genus Aethes; species Aethes cnicana. The sequence goes on from OZ020285.1 coordinate 10,825,715, forward strand.
TGCACGTGTATCAAAAGACATTTTTTAATACACTTGCGAAAAAAAACAATAACTAAATAAATGAACAGGATGAAGCACAAAAAACTTTTCGCACTACTTCGTAAAAAACAACTTTAGGCACGCTCACTAGCTGTCAAAAAACAAAGAGCGCTCATCCGGAAATGACAAACTTTTGGTTACTTGTGTTACTTTTTGAGCAACTGTATTAAAAAAAACTTTTTTATCTATAAAGCAAGATTTTATGTTTTTGATTGATCCCTAACTTACAGTTGATGTGTTGTTTTTTCTTTCAGAATGTTTCTGTAATATTTTTCTCAGCCGCAAAAGACGCTAATAAAGAAAGGAAGATATCAGAAGAAAGCGACATACAAGTAAAAGACGCAATTGACTCCGACACAGAATCAGCTGATTCCGAGGAGCCTGTCAATGAAAAAGAAGTTCTAGAGAGTACAGAGGAAGACATAGAATTGTTCAAACGGCAAATCAAAGACCTTGATACAGTTGTTTCTAACTCCGCTGACAGGTTGAGTAAAATCCAAGAAACGTTAGACACAGTTCTAGAGAACTTGAGACTGGGTAGGCCGATAGAACCATTGCAAAATGAAACGGATGGAAGTGAATCAGAGGAAAAAGTAGAGAACTCTCATGAGATCTTCGACAGGACTCGGCTGATCGAAGTCCTTAAGAAGCAAAAAGTGACACATTTAAAGAATCCCCCCAGAGTTACAGTTGGAATGATCGGTTACCCAAATGTAGGGAAATCAAGTACTGTCAATGTTCTTATGCAGACTAAGAAGGTATGTAAAAAACACATTGTTTTCTTTAATATTATTTTGAGACATTTAAAACATTTGTAGGGTGAGTTGATTCATGCATAGTTGACGGACTCGTGGTCGTTAAATATGGCCGCCGAGCTGTCATTCCATACAGAAACGTCATGCTATCCCATAGTAAAACATTTAACTTTAACGGACGGTTTGATTCAACTCTCCCTTAATGGTTATAGAAGACTCATTCAAATAGTTTGTTTTAATATTTAATCAGTCAACTTAACACAATGCGAATCGTCGAGTTGTGATTGAGATATTTATTTGACGGTCGCTGAGCGAGGCCTAACGGTTCGGCCATGACTTCGCGCTACAGCGGCAGCGGCGGGCGTTGTACTGACGTATTGCGCGCGACGGTTGCTACCCGCCGCGCGGCGGGCGGTACGATCGCGCGGCGGGCGGCACGATCGCGCAATGTCTCCGTTAAACGCTCCCCGCTACCGCTGTCCCGCAGAGTCGTGGCCGAACGTTAAGAGGGTTTACCCCGAAAGTCGGCAACGTCGCAAATAGCTGTCAGATATTTTGCTGGTTTCATGAATTTCTGAATATTACTAAATGAAAACATAAATTATCGCTCTATAGTTGAATAAAACATTAAGTATGCATTGCAACAGTTCTCATGGGAACACGAAATGTTTAGTATTATGCAAGTAATATCTTTTGAAAACTTTCCATCGCAGTTTCCATGCATTTTAATGTAATCCTATCATTTGAATGCCTAACCAAGAAATATAAAACGAGACGCGTCATTCAACCATAAAATGATATATTCTTTTTAATTCAGCAATATTGAGAAATTAATAAAAACAGCGAAACATTTGTCAGGTATATGCGACGTTAGCCCAAACCCTCTCGTGATGAGAGGAGGCCTGTGCCCAGCAGTGGTATGCGACGTTGCCAACTTTCGGGATAAACCCTCTTAAGAGATTCGCCGCGCGACTTATTACTGTGTGGTTTTAGTAAATAAATATTGGAAATCTCGGAAATCCGACAAGACCCAAACAGTTTTGAATGGAAAATATTTATTCACAACATCTGTACTGTACTGCGTAATAAAACAGAGTTTATTATTGCTTATCAGCGCACCTCAATTAATATGACAATATTGATTTTTTCAACAAACTAATCTTTTTAGCTTGTAAGAAAACTAAGAAAGACGGAACCGCTGGTCGTGGAAGTTGAAATTTGGCATAAAGGTTCCTTTGGGGTGTAGGGGAGCACTAAGAGAGGATTTCCCAAAATTCCAACGAGAACGGGAAAACGGGAGTTTAAAATATTAATGTTTATGCGCATACAAAGAGTCGCGTTTTAAGAAATTGCGAAGTTCTGAAAAATGATGAATTCTGAAAAGCTTTATCTCAGAAAATATTGGGTGCACAGTGACAATTTTAGTACCACATTGTAGCAAAGTCTTCTTTAAAAACGCGTTGAGAAGGTATTACCAAAAACTAGTACTTTAGGGTCAAAATTGCGATAAGCAGCACCAATATTGCCTTTTTTTTTCGATTTTTTCAATGTTGCGTCACGAAATTTTGACCGCAAACCTCACATTCGGATTCAGCACCCCAAAATACATATAGAATGAAAGAAATCAGAACTACCCCAAAACTTTCTCACTAGAGCGGCCCTTTAGAGTACAAATTGACTGAATAACAAATTGACTGAATTATATGTGCAGTAAAGGCATCATTATGGAACTTGAGCGGTGACTTTCGACGCACAGAACTCGAAAATAAGGTCTCATCGGCAGAGGGGCGCGGGACGCAGGGGGCGCTGTGCCGTGCGCGCACGCTTATTGGCCCTTCAGTCGTAAAAATGCACAGAAATCCACTCTACTTTCGTTCACCGCTCAAAATCCGTGCCTATAACACCTGCCGATTCCAAAACACTTACTACTACTACAGCCTATTTGCGTCCCACTGCTGGGCACAGACCTCCTCTCATCACTAGAGAGTTTGGGCTATAGTCCCCACGCGGGCCCAGTCCGGATTGGGGACTTCACACACATCTTTGAATTACTTCGCAGATGAGTGCAGGTTTCCTCACAGACATCCTTTACCGAAAAGCTCAGTGGTAAATTCAAATTGAATTTTGCACTTAAGTAAACTTAGAGGGAATCGAACCCCCAACCCTCTGCACGAGAGGCGGTAGGTCGAACCACTAGGCCACCACGGCTTCTCAACACTTATTATAACACCTACAAATAAATAATCTGTTCTCCACAGGTCAGCGTCAGCTCCATGCCCGGTCACACGCGCCACATTCAGAACCTAATCCTGGACGAACAGATCGAGCTCCTCGACTGTCCAGGACTCGTGTTGCCGGCGTACGCCGTGGCCCCCGACCTTCTACTCACAGCTGTGCTGCCTATAGACCAGGTTAGACTCACCAGCAAATTCAAACTCAGCAAATGGAGACTATCGTTTCTTAGCTCACCAGTTGGCGCCACTGTTGACTAAGGTGGAGGAGGTATAGCTGTCAAAGGCGACTTTATAAGATCGGCGCCGAAACACAGTTTTAAATCTTGAATCTCATTAAGTTTATTAATTGTAAATAACTATCATCATGTCGAGTAGCTATGTCGCAATGTTGTGCAGTTCAGTTTTGTTCGGATTCATTTTAAGCGTTCACATTAATCGCCAAATAATGCTATAATTTCACGAAGGAGATCACTTTTCAACAGATAAATTAAAGAAATCATAATTTATGTCACGAAGCCCGCCAAAACCAGTGAAAAGTGAAAGTTATTGGACCTCACGTGACACTAGCGCCTCCAGTGAAAAATTCATATGCGATACGCTGGGCCCATTGGCCACATAAGAGGATTTACGTCAGAAAATTAAATTAATCTACTACCGGCTATTTGGTAAATCCTCGATTAACACTATCTTGACCGAGACACATGCATCTGATCGCCGTCATATTAAATATCGACCGAGATCTTAACACAATAAGAGCCCCAACAATCTGAACCTAGACCCACATACAACTTATTTATTTATTTATCATGTAAGCAGATCGTGTGAACTGCCTGCTAGCATGTCCGCATTTTCTCTTAAAATAAAGTCATTTTTCTAGATGCGATCGCACGATGGCGCGATGGCCCGCTTATGCCAACTCGTGGGGAAGGATGTGTTCGAAGAGAAATACGGCCTCCTACTGCCTCAGGACGAGGAAAAAGAACTGGACTTCCGGCAGATACTCACTGCGCATGCTTGTAAGTTGTTTTCATTAAAATATATTAGTTACTAGCTTCTGCCCGCGACTTCGTCCGCGCGGAATTTGGTTATAGCGTTCCCGCGGGAATTGAGCGTTAAGCTACAACAAATTATATACGAAAACCTTCCTCTTGAATTACTCTATCTATTAAAAAAAATCGCATCAAAATCCGTTGCGTACTTTTAAAGATTTAAGCATACGTAGGGATATAGCGAGGAAACCTGCACGCATCTGCGAAGTAATTCAAAGATGTGTGTGAAGTTCCCAATCCGCACTGGGCCCGCGTGGGGACTATTAGCCCAAGCCCTCTATTGACGAGAGGAGGCCTGTGCCCAGCAGTGGGACGCGAATAGGCTGTAGTAGTAGTAGTAGTAGTAGTAGGGATATAGGGACAGAGAAAGCGACTTTGTTTTATACTATGTAGTGATTTATAAAAAGATGTAGTAAACATATCTTTCCCGATTTTTTGTCAAAACATTTATTTTAGTTTTGATTCACCGATACTTAGTAGTGCTGTAAGATGAACATTATAAATCTAGTACTGTGTATTTTTTACATGTAAAAACGGTCTTACTGCTAGATGGTGATAGTGTCGTGCACTATCTATATTAATGCGGCTCCACTGCGTTGGGCGCGTTTGCGCCACTTCATGACATTGTTACAATACATTCTTTAGTGAAAAGGAAACTCGAGGATGTTGAACGTGTGAAATAATTTTACCACGGGGTGTCGCTCAATACTACATCAAGTGGCCCCACGTTGGGCTACCTACCTTGTGGCAACATTGTTATACAATCGTTGTGACAAGTAAACTTGTGTATGTTACACGTGCGAAATAATTTTACCACTGGATGTCGCTCAATGCTACATCAAGTGGCCCCACATTGGGCGCCATTGTAGGGCTACCTACCTTGTGGTAACATTGTTATACAATCGTTGTGAAAGTAAACTTGTGTATGTTACACGTGCTAAATAATTTTACCACCACACTGCACCACGTGGCCCCACGATGGGCGCCAGTGTAGGGCTACTTTATGGTAACATTGTAAATTGTAATGTAATCGTTGTGATAAGTAAACTCGTGGATGGTGAACGTGTGATATAATCCTTCCGCTTAAATATCGCCATTACATTATTATCATTATCACGTGGGCCTTTGTACCTAGCCGAAACACAAATAAATAAATAAAAAAGCGCCAGCAGAAAAATCGTTTGTTAACTCTTAAGTTAAAAAAAAACTATAGCTACTTGTGCTTGTGGTCCTGCTCTTCTGTTTTGTATCTTTTATCTAAAAAACATTCCGTATTTTTTGAGATTTAACCTGACCTTAATAAACCGTGGTAGCCTTATGGTTTGATCTACCGCCTGTCATGCAGAGGGTCGGGAGTTCGAATCCGGCTTGCACCTCTGAAATTATTTATGTGCGAAATCCAATTAGAATTTACCACTGTGCTTTTCGGTGAAGGAAAACAGCCCTGCTGTGCCCAGCAGTGGCCGTAAATAGGCTGTTGTGATGAAGGTTAAGTAACCTTTAAAATTTTCAGCTCCATTA
>OZ020285.1:10831512-10883891 GCA_963971205.1 Aethes cnicana
GCTCAGTCAGACTTGATTGCAGTATTTGCAGTTATTTTCTTCCTGTAAACAAAAAGTAAACAAATAAGTCTCGTTGTGATATGATGGATATATTTTTATTTATTCAGGGCTGGGTCAGCAAATCCGATGAACTCGACAAGATATTTTTCGCGCAAAACAAGAGCACGGCACATGTCAAAGGAAAACCTATTATGGGGTGAGTAATGGACTAATACGAATAATTAAAACTTTAACACTCCAACAGGCTAAGCAAAAAAAAAAACTAACCTCGATATGTACCCTTTTGTGTAATTGCATTATGTCTGTACTGTTTCTTGATTGTGTGGTGTTCAATAAAGTATATGTCAAAAAACTTTACATGTTATTTGGATATTTATTTGGACGTTGTGGTATAGTATAGGATATTAAGTAGTCATTAATTAAAATTAAAAAATAACTCCATAATTATATACCCTTTTCTCATCATCACTGAAAGAACTGCACGAATATACAAAGCACTGAACGAATATACATAAAGGTGTATGCATAAATGCATTGCAATATGATTGTCCGTGTGGTGCCGGCAAAGAATTGCACCACCCCCTCTCTTCCCGTGGGTGTCGTAAGAGGCGACTAAGGGATAAACCGGAGGATGGGCAGCAGCGTCCTCCGAGAACTACCTTCATCAAACTGCGGTCGCCAACCCGCCTGCCAAGCGTGGCGACTATGGCAATCCCCCCCAAGGGATCTATATACTTGGGACCAAAAAAGTGCCACAAGCAATGCCCAGACCCCCAGTCCCCGGCGGCCCCGCTATTCCTGGCTCCGGTAGCGGCCATGGTAACGGCGGGGCAGGGGGTGCTAAAGTTAATCCCCGGCAGAGACCCGGCTACCAAAAACGACGACCCTTGGCCCTGGCAACATATAACTGCCGTACACTGCGGACCGACGAAAAGGTACTGGAACTGGAGGAAGAATTGAGCAGGTTACGTTGGGGAATCGTAGGGTTATCAGAAGTCCGGAGAGAGGGGGAGGACATGATAACCCTGAAGTCCGGTAACCTGTTCTATTTCCGGGAGGGCGACCAACAGTCCCAGGGAGGTGTCGGGTTTATCGTCCACAAGTCCCTCGCAAACAATGTGGTGAAGATCGAGAGTGTGTCGTGTACTCAGAATAACACAACGATATTCGTTGAAGGTTATACAGGTTTACGCTCCGACCTCGACACACTCCGACGATGAGGTGGAGGCTATGTATGAGGTCATTTCCAGAGCCATGCATAGCTCCAGAACTCACTTCACAGTTGTTATGGGGGATTTCAACGCGAAACTGGGCAAACAAGACGGTGAAGAGCTGAGAGTGGGGCAATTTGGAGTAGGGCGCAGGAATCACCGGGGCCACCTACTGGCTGGTTTCATGGAGAAGGAGGGACTCTATATGATGAACTCCTTCTTCAAGAAACGTGAGCACAGAAAGTGGACCTGGATGAGCCCTGATGGTGTAACGAGGAATGAGATAGACTTTATCATGTCGACGAGGAAGCAGATATTCGATGATGTCTCAGTGATCAATTCGGTTAAGTCCGGGAGCGATCACCGTATGGTACGAGGCACATTGAATATCCAAGTGAAGCTTGAGAGATCTCGATTGATAAAGTCTACGCTCCGCCCGGCACCGACCCAGCTCCAAAACCCCGAGAGCTTTCAGCTCGAACTCCAAAACCGTTTTGCTTGCCTAGAAAGCGACGTGGACGATTATAACGACGGGTTTGTGGAAGCTGTCCATACGGTTGGGTCCAAGTTCTTCAAGACCCGCCGTACAAGAACTAAGAAAATCTCAGACTCAACCCTAAAGCTCATGGAGGTGAGGCGTGAGATGATTCTGCAGTCTTCAGGTGACGCTAGTCATTATCGGCAGCTCAATGGGCAGATCTCGAAGTCTCTGAAGCGTGATATACGCCGATTCAATACCAACATTATTGAAAAGGCTATTGAGCGTAACAGAGGCTCGAAGGTGTTTGCCAAAGATCTGTCTATTGGCCAAAGCCAATTGACAAAGCTGAAGACCGAAGACGGCAGGATCGTTTCATCCAAACCGGAGCTGTTGGGAGAAGTCGAGAAGTTCTATGGGCAGTTATACACGACAATCCGAACACCCGTCGCTGATCCAGCTAAAGACCCTAGAGCTAGATTAACCCGACACTATACCGAAGATATCCCGGACGTCAGCCTGTACGAGATTAGTATGGCTCTCAAACAGCTTAAGAACGGCAAATCCCCTGGTGACGACGGAATTACAGCCGAACTCCTGAAGGCGGGTGGTAAACCAGTCCTTAAGGCCCTTCAGACGCTGTTTAATTCCGTCATTCATGAAGGGAGAACGCCGCGAGCATGGAACAGAAGTGTGGTGGTGCTCTTCTTCAAAAAAGGTGATAACACCTTGTTGAAGAATTATAGACCCATCTCACTTCTGAGCCATGTTTACAAGCTGTTTTCGAGAGTCATTACGAACCGTCTCGCGCGCAGGTTTGACGAATTCCAGCCTCCCGAACAAGCCGGTTTCCGAAAGGGCTATAGTACCGTAGACCACATACATGCGTTGCGGCAGGTTGTACAGAAGACCGAAGAGTATAACCTCCCCCTTTGCCTTGCATTTGTGGACTACGAGAAAGCCTTCGATTCGATCGAGACTTGGGCTGTGCTGCAGTCTCTCCAGAGGTGCCAAGTTGACTACCGGTACATCGAAGTGTTGAAGTGTTTGTACGAAAATGCCACCATGTCCGTCCGACTACAGGACCAGACCACGAAGCCTATTCCACTGCAGCGGGGAGTCAGACAAGGAGATGTGATCTCTCCGAAGCTGTTCACCGCTGCATTGGAGGATGCTTTCAAGGTGCTGGACTGGAAAGGTCGAGGCATCAATGTTAATGGCGAGTACATCTCTCACCTTCGATTTGCCGACGATATTGTAGTCATGGCTGAGACCATGGAGGACCTCAGTATTATGCTCGCTGACCTCAGCAGAGTTTCCGATCGAGTTGGTCTTAAAATGAACATGGACAAGACGAAAATTATGTCTAATGTCCATGTTGTGCCAACTCCCGTAATAATCGGAGGCTCTGCGCTCGAAGTTGTTGACCATTATGTATACCTGGGACAAACAGTCCAGTTAGGTAGGTCCAACTTCGAGAAAGAGGTCAATCGTCGAATCCGACTCGGCTGGGCAGCGTTCGGGAAGCTTCGCAGTGTCTTTTCGTCCAAATTACCGCAGTGTCTCAAGTCGAAAGTCTTCGACCAGTGTGTGTTGCCAGTGATGACTTATGGTTCCGAGACGTGGGCGCTTACGATGGGCCTCATAAGAAGGCTCAAAGTCACTCAGAGGGCAATGGAGAGGGCTATGCTCGGGGTTTCTCTGCGTGATAGAATCAGAAATGAGGATATCCGCAGTAGAACTAGGGTCACCGACATAGCCCGAAGAATTGCGAGCCTTAAGTGGCAGTGGGCGGGGCACATTGCTCGCAGGACTGATGGCCGATGGGGCCGGAAAGTTCTCGAGTGGCGCCCGCGAACCGGGAGACGAGCTGTCGGTAGGCCTCCAACAAGATGGAGCGACGACCTCGTGAAGGTTGCGGGAAACCGGTGGAAGCAAGTAGCACAGGACCGGTCTGAGTGGCGAGCCTTGGGGGAGGCCTATGTCCAGCAGTGGACGTCTTTCGGCTGAAATGATGATGATGATGATGATGAATATGATTGCAATAAAATATTTTGATTCCGATATCGAAGTCTTGGAATAAATCTGTTCAAATGAAGGCATGGAAAAGGTGATAAGTACAATAATTATACGAGACGGTATAGAACACTGCACATATTTTTAGTCACATATCTTCTTCTTCTCTTTAAATAATGGCTTCTGTCTATGTGCAAGACAATTTCGCCAATGTCAAATAATTGGCCTACAGGCCAAACAGTGTACGGTAATCATGATAAATGATGGTATAAAAGATAAATCCAGTAAAAATGGGGAAGCTCAACAAACGTCAACCATCTTGGACGACGGCCATTGAGCAACCAGTGACATATCTACTGTGTTGCCAACGTCCAAACTCTAAATCTACCTTCAATCAAAACCATACAACCAAAACTGAATCTTGAAAATATTGTTGATATCTCGGCCGAGTTAGGGGTAAGGCGCATTCCAGCGCTCCAGCGCTGGAGTCGAGCCAAATGCAAGCTTCGAGTTTACGAGCCAGGTTAACGATCGTGGAAATTGGCCCGAAAGTGACTGTGGACCTGCTAATTTGCCCAGGAATACAACCGTGCTAAAAGTATTATTTATGTTTAGTTTTTTCATTACTTTTTGTGACTCGAATAGAATAGTTGCCATGTCACTTAATCTGTGGCAAATAGCAATTGTATAAAATTTAAATATTTTTATTCAATCGAATTCACAAAAATCAGATTCCTCCGCTACGTTGATTTGTAGTGTAGACACCATCAAGAGTCTCTGGTACCTAATGAAAAAACATCCGTCAAAATTGTGTCATGTCTGCAAAGTATTTCGTAACGCAACTAAGTATTAACGCTTTTCAGTTCAGTGTCAGTAAACTTAATACAATTTAATAAATATTTTCGAACATCTAGGAAACTGATAGAACTACCTACTCATTGATGCGGACTGTACAATATGAGTAAACTTGACGATGAGTAAACTTCTCTTTTCTTGCATTTGATTAATGTAGTTAGTCCATCCACTGCGTTCCCGCGACCTTTACAAGGTCGTCACTCCATCTTGTTGGAGGCCTAACGACAGCTCGTCTACCAGTTCGCGGACGCCACTCCAGAACTTTCTGGCCCCATCGGCCATAAGTTCCCCGCCCACTGCCACGGTGGATGCGAGTGGCACAGGACCGGTCTGAGTGGCGCGTCTTGGGGGAGGCCTATGTCCAGCAGTGGACGTCTATCGGCTGAAATAATGATGATGATGATGACGATGATGATGATGATGATGATGATGATGATGATGATGATGATGATGATAATGATGATGGTGATGATGATGAGTTAGTCTATGAATCACTTGCCAAATAAACCAACTCTACAGTCTTGATAACAATGTTCACTTTTCCTCAGCGTCGTCGGGGCCCAGTCAGCCGAGCAGATGATGGGCAAACCTTGGAAGATAGAAAAGAAACACGCCAACAAAAATAAAAGGGAGAAGTTGAGACGTGTCTATGCGCACTTAGATCAACACTAGAGGGAGCGAAATATATTAATTTGCTAAAGTGTGAGTGAGATACTGTATATTTGATGTAGCACAAATTGCACTGACCATGTTTCATCGATGTCATTTTAAATATTGGACGTGTTTTCATAAAGTCACTATTTATGTAAGAATATTTTTTCATAAATTAACTTTAATTTTGGTCATTAAATTTCTTTTTACAAGCGATAAAATAAAAAATGAGCGCGTCCTGTGTTGAATTGTTTAAAAAATGATTGTTAAGGATTAATAAATGTTCAAAACATTTTATAATGTGTTATTATTTGAATCAGAACCTAAAGGCGTTCAGGGAAAACCATTTTAGAGGTACATAAAGGGATAATATAAGCTTTTTCATAAGTTTTCTTCTCCGTCCATGCTTTCTTGAAGACCTTTTCCCTGAACAATATTGCTCAGTTCATAACGAGTAGTATAGTACCTTAGGTTATGTGAAGGTATTTTTATATTAACTGAATGCTTACATCGGCATCTGCTCAACAAATATTTTTTAGTTTAAAATCTACGAATTGCGAAGTACGAACTCTGGGTACATTCAAAGACGCATTATTACTTAAAGTATGAACTCGTTCCAGCGCCGTCTCGCATCGTTCTTTAAAATCAGATGGGCGGTTATTTATTAAGATATTAATAGTTTTCCTTAAACATTGCTTTGCTTTTTTACCGCTGAAGAAATGGCTGCCAAATCCGGGATAACATCTTTAATACGGTACATGAAGTTTGAAGCGTTATCTTCAATAATATTTCAGTGTTTTGCTCCAGATGAAAGAGACAGTTCAAATTCCGAGCTGGAATATAAAACATGTAAAAAATAGATATTTATGATACAAGTGCGGAAAGTAGGTAATCGACACAAGTTAGGAATTACCTATTCGCACGAGTGTCATACAACGTTTTACAATGCATCATGCGAGGAAACACATAAAATATATATTTAAGAAGTACACGTTTTATTTATTACGGCGTTAACAATTTTAAAACACCCAAAAAAAAAAAATTACAACTTTGTAATTTTATTGTTCAGATCACTTTAGTTTCGACGCTATAGACATTTTACTTTCCCGCACACTACAGCGTGCGGGAAAGTAGTTCCTATTTTCATTCCCGCACAGTGTGCACAATCGTGCAGGAAAGTAAAACTTTCTGCGTTAATGTTTACCAACAAAAAGGGGACTTTCCGAGCATTTGCATTGTAAAATATATTTAAATAGAAATAGCTATCGTATCGACACATCTCAACTAAAAAATTTGAATAATTCTAACTTAACGGGCGCAGTGACGTTTTGACGGTCCCTATGGCTATATAATCCCTTTGGAAAGGTTCATTATTGAACTAAGGTAGGTGTGCCCGAGACTGGACTGTTAATTATGAACACGTACTTCGAAAAACTAGCTCTGGAAGCGCCTGTAGGCTTAAGAGGGTTTACTCCCAAAGCTGGCAACGTCGCAAATAGCTGTCAAATATTTCATTAATTTATGAATATTACTGAATGAAAATATGAATTGTCGCTCTATGTATGGATTGCAACAATTATCCTGGGAACATGAAATGTTTAAGATTAGGGAAGTACTATCTTTTGAAAACTTTCCATCGCATTTTCCATGCGTTTTAATGTAATCTTATCATTTGAATGCTTAACCAACAAATATAAAACGAGACGCGTCATTCAACTGGTAAATTCTTTTTCTGACGTTTTACACGCCGCTATGTGGCCAATTTGCTGAATAAATGATTGAATTGAATTGAATCAACCATAGAATGATAACTTCTTTTTTAATTCAGTAATATTGAGAAATTAATGAAAACAGCGAAACATTTGGCAGCTATATGCGACGTTGCCAACTTTCAGGATAAACCCTCTTAATCACAGGGCGGACACGGCCTATAAAAGCACGATTTAGAACACAATTCGAATGAAGTGTCAATGTTTGCGTGCGAGGACGTCTGTGTGCATGCGAGGACGGCTGTACACTTGTAAATGTGTGTGTACCACTACGCGGGCCAATGATCCACTCTCCATCTCCGGATGAAACAAATTACGGCAAGGGCGAGTTGCGCGCCGGCTAGATTCAGGCGGGTGATTCCGTGGCCATTCTGTATGTAGTTCTATTAAATATTCTGTGGCTTAATTTAAACACGAAGACTCGCTCCGAGCCCGGTAGTGCTCCAGATATATGATTTACAACATTATTGCCCGCTAATTTAAGACAAGTGGCCATTTTACGACCGCAACAAAATAGCTCGACCGGCAAAAAGCTAAACAGACAACTCGTAAATGTACCAAAACATGTGCTTAATTTTAACGGCTCGTTGTTTTGAATACGGTTAACATGACTATGATGATGATTTACAACGATGCAATGTCGTTATGAAAAGAAGGCCCAATATATTGAAAAAAAGACGTGTGTCTAAAAATGTTAAGAATTGGAACGGCTCTGCGAATATTTATTGGCTTGGCACTGCACCGTTTAAAAAAAACATGTGCTTTTTTAAAGGCTCGTCTATGGAGAGTTGAAGTATACCAAGACACTTCCACACTCCATAGGCTCGTTGTTTTGAATACGGTTAACATGACTATGATGATCATTTAAGTGAAACGATTCAATGTCGTAAAAATATGGCGCAATTTCCAATTTATTGAGAGAGAAAAAACACGTGTGTCTAAAAATTTTAAGAATTGGAACGTCTCTGCGAATATTTATTGGCTTGGCACTGCACCGCTATAAAAATAATGTAGAACTAGGCACCTTGTCAACATAACGAAAAGTCAAATATTAAGAAATACGACCGAACAGAATGCATTCATTATGAAAACTACGTACCTAATGGTATGATTGGTACGATACCAATCTTTGACACTGCCTTCAACAATAAAAGTGGTCGTGGCATGATTTCATGACGATGCATCCGCTGATTAATAAAAAAGAATATAAATTAATAAATAAAAACCGACTTTTACTATAAGATTGTCCAGCTTTGGGTCGGTTCCCTTAATTGACATCGACTTTGTAGGCTGTCGGAGTTTGAAGTCGGCCTTTATTTTTTAATTCAAAAATTTTTTTGAAAAGGAATCCAAGTCGGTTCACATTTGACGGATTAATCGCGGAAGATACATACAAAAAAAACATACAGACGTAGGTAAGAACCTTCTCCTTTTTTCGCAGTCGTTTAAAAAATAGAAATTAGTAACTTAGAGTTAATATAATAAAGATACCTAACGAATAACAGTTAAACGCACCGCACGCCGTGAAGGTGTTAAATTATTGATAAATTATTGGCTGATACATAATTTGCAGTGTAGTAAAGCTCCGTCAAAAACACACAGTTTCTTGAGCTTCGTTGGTTGTAAGATTTTCTGATTTTTGAAAGTTTTCGACGGTGTCGTCAAGTCACGGAGCAAGTTCTCATAAAGGAGACCTTTTCACTTTGCTGTTGACATACCATAAACAATCAGCAGCAAAGCGGAAAAAGACAATTTTATGCAGAACCTTGTCTTCTTCGTAGGTATCTTCTATAAAATTCGCCTTCGCTCCTTCGTAGATATTTGAGTTCGTTCCTGAAAATAAACCTCATTATACATAGGAATGTGCAACGTAAATAAGTATATTCTTAGATAGGAATAAACATATAGAGCGGTAAGGCATCAGCTTGGCGGCGCTGGGTCGATTTGATTTAATTTTTCTACACCAATGTGGTTAGTGAATCTAGTGGTGGATTTACCAGGCTGGAACCTAGAGCGGTAGATTTTAAGGACCGTCTTTGGATTGCCAGCTTTATGTCTATGGTATCGAATTAAAGAGTTGAAAAGGGACTGCAAAATTTGGATGCCGCCCACTTTATCCGTATAGACCAAATAAAATAACGAATGAAATAATTATTCCACTAACAAGCATAATACAAATGCATGCCGAAGGCTATTCGTTTAAGGCATCGTTTTCTCGAATATCAAATTGAGATAATGGGGACTATCGTTTCTTTGCTCACCAGTTGGCGCCACTGTTGACTAAGGTCCAGAGGTATAGCTGTCAAAGGCGACTTTATAAGATCGGCGCCGAAACAAAGTTTTCAATCTTGAATCTCAATAAGTTTATTAATTATAAATAACTATCATCATATCGAGTAGCTATGCCGCAATGTTGAGCAGTTCCGTTTTGTTTGGAAAAAAGATATTTTTTTCAAAGCGTTTACATTCATAGCCAAATAATCCATATTTGCTATAATTTCACGAAGGAGATTACTTTTCAACAGGTAAATTAAAGAAATTAAGATTTATATTACGAAGCCGGCCAAAACCAGTGAAAACTGAATGTTATTGGACCTCACGCGACACTAGCGCCTCTAGTGGCAAATCCACACGCGATAGCCCCCATTGTCAAACTTGCCGATCGCTCCGTCGAGAATTTTCGTGCGTAAACCATTATCTTAGCTTCTTAGCCCATTCGTCCTACA
Source organism: Aethes cnicana (assembly GCA_963971205.1). Classification (NCBI taxonomy): domain Eukaryota; kingdom Metazoa; phylum Arthropoda; class Insecta; order Lepidoptera; family Tortricidae; genus Aethes; species Aethes cnicana. The sequence goes on from OZ020285.1 coordinate 10,841,219, forward strand.
CAATAGTCGCAACACTATTCTCGTGTTTCGACGGGGCTGAAGTGCAATGAACTCAAATGTATAGTAGGTGTACTATACATGTTCTGAAATTGTGGAATGCCATATTATTTACAAGTCAGCTCAATCTGCTAACATAATTACTACCAAATACCAGTGCAGTCTCCCGCGGTTCGGGATTAGTGATATTTAATTGTTTAGTTTTCAAATTTTCTTAACGGTGAAACATGTCAATGGTGGGAAATGAATTGATGTCGAACTCAGGACATATATATGATTGCACGATATAGCACAACGATACAAATAAGTACGTACGAGTACTTACCAAATTTGAAAAAGGCGAAACAATACGATATAGGTACTATAGGTACAAGGAAAAGAGAAAAATAACTAGATAGTAATTATACATATATTATTTTCAATCATTAAAATAAAAAATACTTTAGCTTTAAAAAGTATTTTAGCGTTATCTAAGTATACTTAAAATTAAACATTTATATCATGTAAACAGTTAGATACAGTTTAAACTTTCACTTAACGTGTGAACAAATAACTCACATGCTTTTTCAGAAATTTAAATCATATTTAAGTGAAGTTTCACTTTGCAAAATAATTTTAATTTTTCACTTTAACTTTACAAACTTACAATGAAAAAGGGTTGTGTTAGTGTACTTAGCTATTTAGGACGCGCAGCGCTTTAACAGAATTGTTTACGTTTCTACAGCGATGTAAGAATTGTTCAGTGCTGTGTAAATAGAACGTCTGGCACTGCCAAACGCTATTTTCTGAGTAATTTACTGAACTATTAAGAATATAAGCACCGTTTATTGCAAAGATGTAACCATTATTATGATTTTCTAGATTTGAGACAATTTTGTTTATGTTCAGTGCACTGTTAACTTATTTAGTTGTTAGATAAGCCCAATATTTATTTTGCCAATTGTTTAACACTCAATAGGACCGTTCTCCAGCCAGCTATTAATTACAGTTCACTGTCATTATTAGACTAGGTCGATACTTTTTTGAACTATGTACTCCTAGAAGGGAATCAAAAAAGAGGAAGGGAAAACGAAAAAGAACCAGCCAAACCCAGCAGTTCTCGAGCCTTAGCCAGACTAACACACGGAAATTATTTTTTTATTTTATAAAAGATAGAAGATAACATTAATTAAAATAAATGCAGCAAATTGCGCCTAAGCCTCGCCTATGCCCCCGTTAAATTTCGTACGCATGGTTGGGGAGACGAGAAATTTATCACACGATTACTTTCAAATTGTGTCCGCGTACCTACCTGAATCAAACAGGCAAACGCGAGAATTTAGCACATCGCATCGCGTTAGGACAATGTTTATTTATTGAATGGAAATTCCGACGTAGGCTCGGTTATGTTTTGACTGGGGAGGCAAAATCGACACACCTCTTCTTTTGGTTGGTCATGCGTTACGTAACATACTCCAATATATAAAATACTCCATTCAGCTAACTGGGATGCTTGGTCTGAAGTCCATAATAATGCCGCACTTGGCCGTATTTATCAAATACTGCAGCAAATCTGCCCTTTCTTCTTGAAAGACGAAAACATTCACATACACACCATGAGTAAACTTTATAACACATACATTACTACCGGTAAAAACATATGGAACTAACAGCCTAACAGAAAAGAACGCAAAGAAACGTGCCATAGAGAGGAGTATGCTAAACTTTAGAAAATCAAACAAAATAAAAAACTCTTATGTTATAAGATCAAAGACCAAGGTACAAGACATAACCTACAACATAAGAACACAAATGGCGGTGGGCAGGGCACATGATAAGAGGCAAAGAAAAATTGCGTCAAATTGTAACAAAATGGTACCCAAGAGGTTACAGAACAAGGGGCAGACCCAACTGACGATGGGATCATGAGATCAGACGAACCGCAGGAGTGATATGGAACAGAGTGGCAATAGACAGACAAGAATGGAAGAGGCTGGAGGAGGCCTTTGCCAACTGGAAAACTGACTATCAGAAGATAAAAAGATGGCAAAGCCAAGACCACAAATAAACGTCAGAAATGAGGCTATTTAGATTCAGCTTCTGCCCGCGACTTCGCCCGCGTGGAATGTGGAATTCGGTTATCGCGTTTCCGCGGGAACTATGCGTTTATCCAGCATAAAAAGTAACCTATGTCCTTTCCCGGGACCCCAACTGGAATTTCGCAAAATCCTTTCTTAGCGGATGCCTACGTCATAACATCTACCTGAATGCCAAATTTCAGCCCGATCCGTCCAGTGGTTTGGGCTGTGCGTTGATAGATCACTATGTCAGTCAGTCAGTCAGTCACCTTTGAGTTTTATATATTTAGATAATATGGATTTGTGAACCATCTCTTTCTTTGTAGTAACAGTAAAGGACGCCAACAGCCAACAGGGTATCATAACTTTTGTGAAAACTTTCGTGTAAGTATATATTAATACAAACGGAAAACTCCCAGGTGATAACGGAGTTCTGCCAGATGACCATCATAATTCAGAAATGGGGCAAGCTAAATATCCGTTGCCCAACCGAAATACCTACGTTTGTTTAGAATTCGATGCGCTCGAAAAATAATAACGATTCGTTTTCCGGATTAATCTACGAGTAAAAGACAGCTTTACGGTTGTCCGAATGAATCCCGAGAAACTTGTAGTCCAGCGGAAATCTAACGGCATTACAAAGAATAATGCTGACTTTCACGACCTATTTCAACCAATAAATGTTACTATAGATCTCGGCGAAAAGATGGATTTTGGTATTTGAAATACCTAACTCGATTTTTGAAAAAATAATATACCCGACTGCAAACTAACTTTTGATGTCACAATATATATATATTTGTAATCCGTTAGTAAAACCCTTTATTTTGATACCCTACTATCAATAGATTTTGACAAAAGTTTTTTTTTGGAAATGTTTAAAATGCCTCCAAAAGTCAGCCCTCTTGTTTGCATATTCATATTCATATTAATATTCATATCATTTATTGCCAAACCATGGTTTTTACAAGATGTTACAATATTTTCTTAAGTACTAATGGATGGACCCTGTGAGGGTGCAGCAAAATATTAAAACTAAATAGACCTTAAAATCTAGATGTAAGTGCAACCGGTATATATATATAAGTATATATATATATATATATATATATATATATATATATTTTTTTTTATATTGATTGATTACTTTATTTTGCTTCGTCATGAATAAAATCACACAGATAATTAATCCACAACATGCTTCGTCATAAATGACCGCACATAAATAAATAATCCACAACACGTTTCGTCAAATAAATACGCTACCCTACCTCATACACAAATCTAGCATCCGTAACAGACTTCGTCAAACATATAAAAGAAATGCAATAAAATATACATAAGAAAAACAGGTACAAAACGCTAAACATTCTCACCCACACCCTGGATCGTGCCTGGCTGGAATGTCCCCATTATACCCGCAGCGTTGCCGCGCTGAATGGCTATGGACATTTGCTGAACCAACCACGATCCAGAACGAGGGTCGCAGCCCCTGTCCAGCAGCCGACGCCCTAAGTCCCTAAACTACGATAAGGCCTCAGCGCTCCACGGCCCAGCCGTCTCAACCGCAACCGGAACGAAATCGTACATTGGCTTCAGGGCAGAGTACTTGACGTGTTTAAGTTTGGCTGCGGTTTCCGCTGCTGATCCCGCTTCTTTCACTGTTTGTCTCAAGTGAGACGCCGCAAATGTGCTAACACATGTTGCGTCCCACAAAAGACAACGCCCTCTCCGCCATGGAACCAATGTCAACCCGTCCGGCCTTTTGCCATCAGTACGGCACAGCCCCGGGGGCTCCAAAACACACGGCACATTGGCCGCTACCATGGCCCGACAAATAATTTCGTTTAAGGCGTGATGCCTAGGAAACCGCCCCGCACACCTCTGACAACTGAGGCCCTGGTGACCGTTCTCCTCCACCATGACTCCACAACCACAGCGATGCGCCTCGCACACTTTGCAGCCCAGTCTCAAGGCCACCGCTATTCGAATGGAATCAGTGTCCAACAAGGTCCCCAACTGTGGCGAAGGCAAAGCGTGCAACCAGGCTCCGGACTCAGGTCTTGCCACAGCTTTTAGACGCGCAAGATCCACTCCTACTGCACCGCCCACCAAGCCATCATATACCTGCTTGCACTGCAGGTCATCCCATTGTCTCTGCACCCTAGGATTAAGAGGTCGCTCTTGCCCTGTTAACTTATCCGACCACGCCGCTTGCGCCTCTGACACAAAAGAAACACGGAAGTTGCCACCATCAAAAGAAAGAATGCGAGTGACAAGATCCAAAATCCATATATTAGCAAATATACTCGTAAGCCCTATAGTTATGTTTGTTGTCACTACATGTATATGTATGTATGTACACATCTTTGTCATGGATATGGATATTTATTAGGTAGGTAATATGTATGTTGTTGTTGTAGCAGGGCGCATGTATCAGGTGGAACGTAGACTGGGTGCACAGATGAATAAAAACCAACTCTTCAATATCTTCGTATATTGGATAATATGCACTGCGTTGATTACATACATTCGTTGAATAGAATAGTCACCGATGGCCGAGATAAAAACAGATATACAATAATTTAGGAACGAACGAACAATATGCTGTAGACGGGGACGGAAGTTCAGAAGAAATGACATTTAAAAGACAGTATTGCCAGCATCACTTTTCTATATGAAAGCTGCTAGGAATTACCATATGAAAATAATATTCAATGATATAAGGCTTAATGCACATTACTCTAACACTTCCCCTTAAGGCCTTATAACATTGACTGATAGTAAACAGTTAGATAAGTAAACAAAACATAAGACACAACTAACACAAAACAAGTCTTACATAGTAGTGACCACTCTACATATACTTACATCCAACATACTACCATCAAAACTGTCATATCTTAACAATATTCATGTCAACTATAAATTTACAGTGCTTAGTCACATTCAAGGGTTTGGTCAAAATATCCGCTATCATATGGTCAGTTGACATATACTTAACATTAACAAAACCTTTGTGAACCAAGTCTTTTATATAGTGATATCTTAAATCAATGTGCTTGGTTTTCTTATGACAGTATTCTCTTAGTTCTAATAGTTTCAGGGCACTCTGATTGTCATTATATACAGTTATATCAAAAGTCCTATCTATAAGCTCAGAAACGAAGTTCTTTATAAAACATAAGTCTTTACATACGTCACTTATCGCTATGTATTCTGCCTCAGTGGTGGAAAGAGCCACACAACGCTGTTTTCGTGACTCCCAATTAATAGTATTTCTACCAAGCTTAACTATAAACCCTGTAAATGATTTACGGTCAATATTATTTCCAAAGTCTGCGTCTGTGTAAGCAGTTAGGTTCAAATTATCACTTCTATAGAAACATAGACTATAATTTAACGTCCCTGCTAAATACCGCAAAATACGTTTAGCTGCAAGCCAATGAGATTTGTCAAAGTCGTGATTATATTGACTCAATTGACTGCATGCATAGGAAATATCTGGCCTAGTACATACAGACAGATATAACAAACATCCTAACAGTTCTCTGTACTTATACACTTTGTCATCAAGACAATCAGATTCAATTTTTGGCATTTCTAATTTACTATTAACTACCATAGGTGTGGACACAGGCTTACAATTTTCCATGCCAAAACGTTTCAATAATTTCTTAATATAGTCGGCCTGGTCCAACTTTAAAGTGCCCTTCACCTTATCATGAACAACATTAATTCCTAAACAATTTTTCAAAGAGCCCAAATTTTTTACATTAAATTTCTTTTCCAACAATTTAAATAGTTCATTTTTAGTTCCTAGATTGTTACTAAAAATATAAAAGTCATCAACATATAAAGCAATCACTGTTAAACAATTATGATCTTTCCTGCTATATACACAAGGTTCACATTTGCTCTGTATGTAACCATTACTGACCAAAAGTTGATGAACTGTCTCATTCCACATTCTGCTTGCTTGTTTGAGACCGTACAAGCTTTTATGTAACAAGCACACTTTACTATTATCTCTATTGAAACCTACAGGCTGTTCCATAAAAATATTCTCAAGTAATTTACTATTTAAAAATGCAGTTTCTACGTCTAGGTGATCTATGTTCATATTTAACTCATTAGCTAGTGAAAATAATATTCGCATAGTACTGTGGCGAACTACTGGGGAAAATGTGTCACTATAATCTATTCCTTTCTTTTGTGAAAACCCCCGAGCTACAAGTCTAGCTTTAAATTTATCTTTATTTACCGCGTCTGACTTTACTTTATAAACCCATTTACATTTCACGACATTTACATTGTTTGGGCGCTCAACGAGAGACCACACGCCATTGGACATGAGCGCGTCGTATTCTTTTTGCATAGCAAGACGCCATTCCTCGCTATTGGGCGAAGACATGGCCTCATCGTAAGTCAGCGGCTCAGACTCAATCCTAGCCAACATAGACATATCATAATCGTCATACCTGGTGGGGAGCTTACTACGAGTGCTGCGAATGGGTCGTGGAGTGACGGTCACAGGAACCTCTGGACTAGTTTCCACTTCTTCCCCTTCACGAGACGACACAGACGTGTCCGTCGCGCAGCCAGCCGCAGCGTCGCGCGCGGCGCTCTCGCAGCTGAGGTCTGTCTCCTCATCCCCAGTGCAGTACTCAGTCTCAGGAGCTGAAATTCCAGACAAGTCCTCATTATAATTTGACTGCATAATATCACAGTTGACATCATAGTTGACATCACAGTTGCTATCACAATTGACATCACAGTTGACATTGCTATTAGAAACATCATTACTACAATTATTCAATTGACCATTATTATCATTATTCATAAAATTATTATTGAAATTACAAGTCACATTATTAATTAAAATATTATTTGTTTCATTAACAATGTCAATATCTTTTAAAAATTTGTCTTCTAAAAACACAACATTCCGTGAATAAATTATTCCTTTGGGATTTGAAGGATTCACAAGCCTATAGCCTTTGGAGGTTTCCCCATACCCTACAAAAATGCACATTTGAGACTTTGCATCTAACTTACTAATACGCCTCTGCTCAGGTATAAGTGCATAGGCAACACAACCAAATACTCGCAGGTGACTAAGATCTACGTCTGATCCGGTCCAAACCTGTTCCGGAATCAAGGATCCTGCCAAAGCTTCAGTAGGGGACCTATTCTTCAAATATATTGCGGTCATAACCGCCTCACCCCAAAAACGCTTGCAAAGACCTGATTCCAATAGTATACACCGTGCCTTTTCCATCAGAGTCCTATTGAGGCGCTCTGATACACCATTTTGCTGAGGGCTGTATGGTATGGTAACCTGGTGAACAATCCCCTCCCTTTTCAAATAAGAGGTAAATTTAGCATTACAATATTCACCACCTCCATCCGATCGAAGGCATTTAATATGCAAACCAGTTTGTTTCTCTACCAGGGCTTTAAAATCAAGAAAACAGGACATTACCTCAGATTTATAACGAAGAAGGTATCCAAATGTCTTCCTTGAGTAGTCATCCGTGAATGTCAAGACGTACTTTGCTCCACCCCAACTGCAAACAGACATGGGACCTGCCAAATCGGAGTGTATGAGCTCCAGCGGACGTGTAGCACGTGTCGCCTGGCCGGCAGGGAACGGCACCATGGTTTGCTTCCCCTCCAGACAGCGCACGCATTTCCCAAGATCAGTCTTCAAAGCTTCTTTCTGAAACATAAGATTCTTGGTTTTCCGCAGAGTACACATACCCCCATAACCCAAATGACCCAGTCTCTTATGCCAGACACTAGCCGGCACCGCAGCAACCATTGCACTCTGATCTCTCTGCACTTCATCCTGCAGAGTAGCTGAAGAATGCTCCTGTGGAGAAATTACATTCAAACACACAAAATTCAATTTATAAAGCCCATTGACTTTCCTTGCACTGGCAACCAAACTATTATTTTTATCAAATATTTTGCAATTATTATTACTAAATGAGACAGTGAATCCTTTTTCAGTCAGTCTGCTGACAGAGAGCAAATTTGTGGATAGACATGGAATCAGCATTACATCACTCAGGGTGTGACACTTATTATTAACAGAAATATCAATGGTACCTGAACCTAAAGCATGTAACCTATCACCATTTGCAATAGACACTTCACTAGAATAAGTCTTAAAGTTCTGAAGATAACCTCTCTTGTTACACATGTGTGATGTACATCCCGAGTCCAGTATCCAGTCATCATGTTGAACAGATAAGGCCACCGCAGAAGAGACGAAGGCAGCGTCCTGCCGTTCTCCTCGAGCTCGCTTCATGGCAAAACATTTCGACTTGATATGTCCCGGCTTCTTGCAATAATGACACACAACTGGTTTCTTTTTCTTATTCAGTGAAATAAAGGCTACAGCTGCACCATTGCCGTCACAATTACTCTTCCTGAATTCCTCTTGGAGTAGTCTAGTCCTTACAATTTCACTCGACAGTCCTCCAGTGATGCAAGCCGTTTCCAAATTTGACACCAGCACGTCGTATTCTTGAGGCAATCCACTCAATAGGATCTCTGCAACCTCACCGTCGTCTATATTCTTCCCTATGTCCGCTAGTTGCTGCACAAGCATCATAACTCCATTTATATAATCTGACATGTTAGCGAAGCAGGCAAAATCTATTCTGTGTAGTTGCCGCAGCAGCAATACTCTTCTATATAGACCCTTATCTTCAAATATATTGGACAGTTTCTTCCATGCTTCTTGCGCGGTTGCAGCATCTCGGACGTATTGGTATAGAGAGGGATTTATAGACAAGCATACACGTGCAAGCGCACGTTGCACACGCGCTGTGTCAGAGTCTGTTCCTTCCACACAATCCCAAAGCCCCTCAAGCGTAAGCAGCATCTTCATTCCAAATTTCCAGCCAACGTAATTCTGTACACCCATAAGTTTCTCAATCGCATTGTTGGCCATAGTGGGCAAAGTGGGCATGCCGGCAGACAGGTTAGGCGCGTTCGTATTTTGCCCGTTGATAGACGTGGCAGGCGTGTTCGTGTTCTGTCCGTCGTTCGACATTGTTGGTTAAGCAAAAGCACCACTTACTTGAAAGATTATCCAATGCTGGGAACATAACCTGTAGCAGGGCGCATGTATCAGGTGGAACGTAGACTGGGTGCACAGATGAATAAAAACCAACTCTTCAATATCTTCGTATATTGGATAATATGCACTGCGTTGATTACATACATTCGTTGAATAGAATAGTCACCGATGGCCGAGATAAAAACAGATATACAATAATTTAGGAACGAACGAACAATATGCTGTAGACGGGGACGGAAGTTCAGAAGAAATGACATTTAAAAGACAGTATTGCCAGCATCACTTTTCTATATGAAAGCTGCTAGGAATTACCATATGAAAATAATATTCAATGATATAAGGCTTAATGCACATTACTCTAACAGTTGTGTGTGCGTGTGTATGTGTGTGTTTGCGGTCTGTGTAAGTGTGTATTTTTTATTTGTCATAATTATATTATTATTTTATCTTCAAAGTATTCATTAATGTTGTAATATGCCTTTGTTAATAGTAATTTCTTTATTTTGTTTATGAATTTTTGTTCATTTTGTTCTGTTTTTAAAGTTTCTGGTAGTTTATTATACACTTTTATTGACATTATGTATACATATTGCAAATTTTGATATACCCAGCCATTGCAGTGTCGTCACAATTAAGTCAAAAACGACACCTCGCATTCTAAAATCCATCAAGCCATTTAGGCTACAGAAAGTGCCAAAAAAATATACATACATACATACTTACATACATACACTCGAAAAACATAACCCTCCTTCTAGCGCAGTCGGGTAAAAAGACGCAGATATATGATGATTTTGGTAAATACCTATTTATCTTTTTCCAATCATCATCATCATCATCATCATCATCATCATCATCATCATCATCATCATCATCGCCATCATCATGAAAATAATCAATTTAAATACAAATTTGAATATCAAAATTATTTTTGTTTTTATTGAGCTGTTAATGGTTTACAAAACCTTGGGCTGAGCTCAAACATTTATGCATGACGCTGGTCGCTGACGCAGTGTGCCGACATCAATAAATATGAATTATTTTCGCCACATAATCAGTTACTTTAAGACTTGGTTTTGGTCTAGAAACTTCTCATTTCAGAGGCATGAAATTATTGCAGACAGCTGCCTGGAACGTTTCGCTGATTTGATATAGTTTAATACTACTAATACTAGTTTCTGCCCGCGACTTAGTCTGCTTAGAATTCGTTAATAGCATTCCCGCGGGAACTATGCATTTTTCCGGGACAAAATTAGCCTAATATATGTTGACCAGTGTTATAAACTACCCCCACACCAAATTTTGTTGCAATCCGTCAAGTAGTTTTCGAGTTAAATCCGGACCTACAGACAATTATTCTAAAAATCGTTATTTTGTGTTCAGTATCGTTTATATAGTCCCCTTGACTTGATAGTTTCTTTTAATTTTTAGGTTTCAGACGAGACTTTTCTACAGAGTTATTATTAGTATACCTACCTATGTAGATGAGAAATGAGTAGTCATTTTTCTAATGCCACAGGTTATTAATCTATTCGCATGCAAGCGCCTTTGAAGTCCATGTCCCTTATGGCTTCACATTCTTTGGTGTCAGGATTACCAAGTGAAGCCATAAAAATAAATTAAACACGATGTGGTCTAATTTTTCACCAAATGGTTAAGTTAAGAAATACCATTTCTATTTACTTGTGGAAATTCTTTTCAGGTGGGTACATAAATTTTGAATGAGTTAGTGACGGACTGTGATTTTTTTATTAATTAGGTAAAAATAGGTATGCATATATGTTCAGGAGGATAACGAAAAAATCTTGTCAAAAATAGGTATAAAAATAGGTACTTACTAAGTTGAGGTGAGAGTAAGTAATATCATCTCAATTATTTACGAATTTCCGATCGACAGATCCAATCAAGAAACCTCTTATACACGTTTCTAAGATATATTTTGAGGGTGCGTTTTAGTTACTTACTAGCTTTTCCCCGCACCTTCGTATACGCAGAGATATTAAAAAGTAAAATCCCGTTTTTTTTCGTTCCCGTGGGAATTTCGGGAAATCCTCCCTTAATTCTCCCCTACGTTCCCTAAGGAACCTGCATTCCAAATTTCAGCTCTCTAAGACAAGTAGTTTCAGCTCTGCGTTGATCGATCAGTTAGTCAGTCAGTTTCTTGTTTTATATATGTAAAATTTACATATTACATTGTAAATAATTGGTTATCTCTGATTGACTATTCCGTTTCAAGTTTTGAGTGTACATTGACGACAATGTGGGACTTAACTTGTAGATCGAACGAGCTAGTACAGCGATAAAACAACGGTACGTCTGTTACTTTAGTGTATTCCTCCTAGAACTTTAGCCGTTATCATGCTGGCAAGCGTCCAGGTATACTCTACAGGTGGGCCGGTAGTTGTTATCTTGGGGTTATGGCAGTTTCATATGATGGCTGGCAATGAGTCTAAGAAAGCTTTGGCAGAGCAGTCATTTGTGTACAAGTTGGATATAAAGTTACAAAGCTTATACCGCATCAAACTTTTGTCTTAGGTAAGGTCATAAGGTGGCATGAAAAAACGGTAATAGCGTAGTGCAAGTCGTGCCTCCTAGCAGCTTAGGTGTTTAATAGGATATGATAATATTCAAGGGAAATTTTGAAGCCAAAATATTAATTTTATTAGTACCTATAGAGTAATTATTTTGATGCTATTGATAAGGAATTTAACTAAGACGTTTTTAATATCTACATAAATAAAAATCTAAGTAGGTTCTTAAGTAAATGTCGCATCGCGCATGGTGTGCCGTTCGCGGCCGGCGTCCTCCCACTTAGAGGTTGTGCTCCACCTGTTTGAACGAACATAGAGACATCGTTACATAGAAGTCAAAGTATTTTTGCCGTCCGCCTATCGAGATCCGAAATAGCACAAGGCCGATCTCCAAATAATCCTCCTGCCGAAGAAAAGCGTAGGATTAAAATACAGACACATAAACACATTGCTATTTACCACAAAACCTTGTTTAAACATAAATTAGTGTTAATGCCCGATCGATCTAAACAGTACGAGAAACTTGGGGAATTAACAGTTATTTATAACAAATTTAGAGTTTAATTCGTTTTTGGTGCGTATATCCCTAAATTCCCTATCTCCCAATTTAGCAAGATTTCTCATATCTCAATTTTAAGTAGATACCTACTCTGTTGGGATGATAAATGTATCATTAGTTACGGATAGTACCTACATGTGAAATCGCATAAATCAAAGTATAGTGTGCAAGGGACAGTGAATGGTTTATAATGAGATACTATCTAGTAATAAAGCCATTTAAATCGATATTAAACTTCAATGTAAGGGCACGACATTTATACACGAAATGATATATAGCAAAGTGTAACATTGTTGTAAACTTCAAGATGACATCGTTATTACAAATGTGGCATAATTTCAATTTATTTATTCAGGCACAAACGGTACAATAAATTTAATCCTATCACACTAGTTGTACCAATAAAGTTGCCACCAATTACAATTACATCTTAATGATTGAATTTAGCGATGGCAAATGAACTTAGTTAACAAAAAAATTATTCATCAACAACCAGTAAGTAATGGGCAAATTTCAACGGTTGACGTTTGCGTTTAATATTTCCGAGTAAAGTAATACCTATGTTTACAAATAAACTTTTTGACTTTAAAATATCTCGTACAGTACAACGCTTTTATTTTACACTTTACGAGGGGTGATCCAAAAGTAATGATAATCAGTATGAAAGACACATAAAATGTTTAATAAAATAATTTATTTTTCTACGTAATCTCCTTCCAAGTCTACACACTTAGACCATCGTTTCTCCAGACCACGAATTCCTTTTAACAAAAAATCTTTTTCTTGACCCTCCAAAAATGCTTCCATCTTCCATCTTGCTTCAGCCGTGGAAAGAGATAAAAGTCGCTGGGGGCTAGGTCTGGCGAATATGGGGGGTGTTCCAGCAATTCGAACCCTGAAACACGGATGGCAGCCATCGCAACGCCTTGTGGGGCGGTGCGTTGTCCTGGTGAAACAGGATGCCAGCTCGAAGTTTACCCCGCCGCTTTTCTTTGATTGCCTCTCTCAATCTGCGTATTTGGTCAGCGTATTAGGAGCCCGTAATAGTGGTTCCCTTTTCCAGGTATTCGATCATTATGACTCCCTCAGCATCCCAAAACACTGAAGCCACGACCTTACCAGCGGAGCTTGCTACCTTGAATTTCTTCGGTGTAGGGGAAGACGCTCGCTTCCAGGTCATGGATTGCTGTTTGGTCTCAGGATCGGAATGGTGGATCCAAGACTCGTCCATGGTTACAAACCGACGCAAAAATGTTTCGGGATCAGTTTGATATTTGTCAAGATTAGACTTCGAAATCTCACATCGTATTTTCTTTTGTTCAGCCGTTAACATTCTAGGCACCCAACGAGCGGAGACTCTTTCATGTGTGGTTCATCAGTTAAGATTCTTTGAATGCTGCCATACGACATGCCTGTGAGCTCAACTAGATGCCTGATAGTCATCCTTCTATCTGTTAAAACGAGATCATGATTTTTTTCAACGTTTTCTCCAGTAATGGCGTCAGATGGACGGCCTTCGCGATGTTCATCTTGAGTGGATGTTCTTCCCAAGTTAAACTCCTTTGACCACCGTGCCACTGTGGAATACGGTGGAGCAGACTCGCCCAGTGTTCCCATTAATTCAGCGTATATATCTTTAGTACACATTTTTTTTCAATTTAATTACCGCTCTCACCTCAGTTTTCTCCATTTTTGCGTTTTTGTTCCGACTGCTCGTGAAAAAACAGCTGCAACTCTCTGACAGATACATATATATATTTTTTTTACTAAGGAGTCTTTATGGCCAGTATTTATTTTAATCAGATTCAATAAGTATTCAGTTATCATTACTTTTGGATCACCCCTCGTAAGAATAAGTCATATGACGGAAAACGGTGATTTTCAGATTAATGAAATCTTGGGTTTCACTTTGGAAACTTACCTACTTATTTAAAATTTAAGTGAAAGTTTCACTTTAGAAACTGGAAATTTAAGTGAGATTTCAAATCCGACTTTTTTAAAACCATCTCTCAGTGCAAAAATACCGGCGCGTTTTGCGTCATTGAGGGCGTCTCCTCATATGATTTTTATATCAAGATTTTGTAGCTCATATTAAATCTAGACTTACGAAGGTTCAGTCTAATTCCGGCGGGGTGAATTACCTTCAGGAATTCAAAGTCATACAAACATTTTACGAAGACGCCGGGAATTATATTTAAGCGCCGTTTTAAATTCAGCACATTTCGAAAGCATCTTTCTTGTAAGAGTTAAAATATCAATTGTAAAAATACAATAGCTTTTTTATTGCTTTATGTTTTTACGTGTGTCTGTCGCCGCAGCTATTACTAACATCCGGCACATGAAAATTAAAACGCGAATGCGCTTTCGTAAATGTTCCTTCGTGGAAATAAGATGAAGCCGTTTTTGAAATTGCCGCACACTGGAATGAATCGTCACATGTAAATCACTGAGGAAAGCTTTTTTCACTTGAACAAACTGATAAATTGAGCTTTAATAAAGGCCTCCATACTTTTATTATTCTGAGTTCTCAAGCTATATTCCAAGTTCTGTGACGTCTTTCTACTGTTCCGCATAACAAGGCGCCGACCACACACGGGCGTTGACAAGTGTCACAGAAGTCTTCAATTACAAACAACGCAGAACTCGAGACAGACGCCGCCCGTTCTCTTGACAGGATTTAGAATGTTCGTCGCCATTTCACACCTCCAGAATTTCGAACGCCGCAAGTTAACGGTTAACGATTAGAATGACATATGACGACTTATTAATTATTTGAAACGAATCACCTAATTACTCCGCCTTCCGCCTGCTATTTTGGCAACACTGCAACGGAAGTAGATGTGACGCAAACTTGAGCCCATGCAGGCTATAAATACTATCTCTATTCGAGAAATACTTACACGTGCGAAATGTGGGTGTTTTGGCCTTTGCTAAACCGGGACTCTGCTCGAAACGGGCAGAGATAGTGAGCGTCCCTATCGCAAAATAAGACTACATTTTCTGCCTATTCAGTGATAGGTAAATAATGAATATACCAACTCGCTAAACAAGGAGATGATGTGTCACTGATGGAATAGTATATCACTAATATTTACTACCTATGTCCTACCTAGTCAACTGCAGTCCGAAGCTGTAGAACACAAATAAACATAATATAAAAAAGTAGATATAATTAGTGGCATTCTGAGAGCATGTCCCAAGAGTAAGAATGTTGTTTAAAATTATAAGTAAGTAAGTACATGCGTTCACTGAGACAGATAACTTCTCATTGCAGTTTTTCTTCTTTCAGAAATTTCAGACGAGTTCAGCTATTCGTAGCATTGCTCCATGGCAACGGTTTTCCATAGTATCAGACAGATCAATTAGTAAAACAAGAAATAGAGATATTATAGACCGCATCGTTCAGTGGATGCGCCCTGTCCTGCGCGTTATGAATGAACGCATGTGCGTTCTAGAAATAGGACATCTAATGAGTTGTCGGCTCTGTAAATCGCCAGCTAATAGTGCCGCGTGCCATTTATATTCCATTCATATCGAAGAAGTTAACATTGCTGCTTGATTAAATAATCTTCAAAAATTACATTAAGATTCCATTTCTCGTCAATGGCAGTGCTCAATGTCTCTGAGAGTTCGTTCGAAAAGTTTTCGTAGCGGATGTTGTGTAGGTACCCACTTAGGTAATTTCCTGCAGACTTTCCCACTTCGCTATAGGGTCTTCAGGGCCAGCGTCTTGGTGAGTGAGTCGTGGCGCCTCGGGTGTTGCAAATGCATAAAACAACATGGCTATTTTCTTTGTCCAACTTGGTGAATTACACTAGAACAACAAGGAGGCCTACCTATAGGCCGAATATAGGACGAATTTTCATTGTTAGATAAAAAAAATGACTCTACCTAGGTACCTAATAGGGCTTCCAATCCCGGGATCCCGGGAGCCCGCCTATTTTTAAGGGTTTTTTCAATCCCGGGATCCCGGGATTGAGTTTCCCATCAAAATAATCGGTCTTCATCTATGATTTTAAAGATAATTTACTGAGGTATTCATTCATCATATCAGCCGCAAGACCGATCTTGTGCCATAGAAATCCGCGGGACCCTTCAGACCTTCACCTGGTCGTCACAACCTCTTATTATTATTATTATGGTAGTCATGGACATTCTGAGCCCAACCTGCCCAACCCACTTATGCTCTTCTGTTATGCTTTGCCGATTTCTGCCAAGTATATTTATTCTCAATCTGTTCTTATCATGTACATTTTATTTTTTCTGTTTTTTATTTTCTTTAACAATGTGAGTAGCGTAAAGGTTAAGTACTTCCTCGCTGTACTTTAATATTTAATTTTACAACTAGCAGAGAGAGGGTGCAGGCTGAAAACCAGCGCTGTGCAGACTGCGTTCTCACAGCAAATGCTGAGACCTGAGCCTATTGCCACTATTTTTTTTTTTGTATTTCTATATATTTACTTTTTTTTTTATTGTATTTTAAAGTGTTTTTTATGTGGCAATAAATCGTATTTTCTTTTCTTTTCTTTCTTATTGGAGGCTTTCGACATCTCTCTCGGTTTGCGGTTGTCATCTGAGAACATTCTCTAATATTAGACTTCACTCTACTACTGAAGTTTCGCAATTCTTCCGATTCTTCGAACTATGTCGGATCCTAGTTATATTGAGGATATCATCATTTTTGATTATATCAAATACAAATTAACCCTCTACATTGAATGAACTTGAGTTTTTTTTTATGAGACACATCATTGGCGCCCGCCTCTTATCCTTTAGTTAAATATCACTGGCGACACACAGTAGCACAAGTGACTTGAGTGAGACTGAGAAAATTTGGACGAAAAAATCACGGCAATGCTTCCCGAATTCCGATCGATGCTCAGCCGAGTCTAAAACTTATGTATATCATTCAACTATATGCATATGAATGCCATGTAATGTGGGAGGTTTTGTTCGTTTCGGTCTTATGTATGACCGGTCGGCCGGTAAGTCTAACTAAGTACTGTAAGCTCTTTCTGAAATCGACTTTTTTGGTAGTCCAGATAGTCCAGAAGTAGTCAAACCTGCGCGAAAGATGGTGGCTGATACGATAACTCTCAAAAACAGCTTGTAAACATGAGACGGCGGTAGGATGGATCTTTAATCCTTCAGTAAAGTTAAGGTTTTATGTAAGCCATCTTGTAAAACATCTGCCTCAACTGTTTAAAATAATTTGCGATTTGATTTGTATTAAGATGTTTTGTGTATGACTTAAATTTGGTATTTTTTTGCGTAATGAAACTCCCATCACATACAAGCAGTACATCCCGGGATCCCGGGATTGACTGCGGCAATCCCGATATTAATCCCGGGATTACGATAGTCCCGGGATTTGGAAGCCCTAGACCTAATAATAATCGTGAGTTCGTGCGCGAGTAAAGAAGCTAAAACAGACCCTCCTACGAGGTGCCTCTTCATAAACTTCGGGTTATTTTGGATGACGGCGGCTATCGCCCTTCCAAATTCATTCTCGGAATGAGATCAGATGGCGCGTTATTCTCTCGTGTCAACGGATGAAAGTGCCACATACGGATTTAGCAGACGTTGAGTGAGTTTGTAAACTGTTTGGGTGTGGGATGGGGCGAATGTCTTCAATTGAAAAAAATGCTCGTCTATTTTTCGTGGTGTGTTTATTGTTTGGATGACTCACTCTAATTTCAATATATCAATAATTGTGATTTAAAAAAGCTAAAAGGAAAGGGTGAGACAGGATTGAGTTTTATGACTCACTTTGCGGTACGGTTCAGCTCCAGTGCGACTACCCAAAAAGAACCTTTTTTTTATCTCATATGATAAAATTTTTCAACATCTCTTTAGCTTCAACAATCTTAAGAACATTTCTGTTCTGTTTTCGTAATTCAAAGAGAGATGAACACCTCCTGTAGGAACAAAAAAAGCACGATTTTTTATGTTTCATTCTTGTGTTGACATTAATAGACTATAACGCGGTCATAAAGAGTCCATTCGTTTTTTTGTGGACAGTGGGATTATAGAAACAAACTGGACACTCAAATTTTATATTTATGTAAGATGCAAAGATTTGTCGCCGGTGAATCTCAATTTGCTTCAGACGGGCTGGACATACCTACGACATTTTAAATTAATATTTAATACCGCGAAATTTACCGTGAAACTAGACATTAAAGTTTTTGAAATCGCAGTACCTATTCACGATAATTTCTTCACAGTAAGTGTCAAGATCTACCTACCTATCCGTTGGTCAGTGAAACGACGAGCTTCAATAGACACTGGCAAAAACGGGATGCGAGCAGCCGAGAACCATTCTTATTGACGTAGATACATTAGAAAGGTTATGCCCAACAGTAAGTAGTACCTATGTAGTAGGTTGATGATCTATCACTACTACTTTATGCACCCGATAAATCCGTTTGGGATTCCCATCAACTGCTATTTTGGCATAAACTACAATAAGTGCAACGACACCGTTGATAAATAAACATCACGTCGCAATGTTCACATCTAAATTAAACCGTGATCCCGTGATTAAATTAAATCCTCTCGGCTGCAACAAATCTTGCGAGGGACCTCTAATTAGAGATGTAGGTTGACGTGAATTGCTTCCCGCCATGTTGACAACACTTATCTACGAAGTTCCTAAAGCACAGCTGGATTTATTCTAGGCTAAGAATAAAAGTAGATACGTTTCAGGTCACGAAGACAGAGAATACGTTGGGTTTATCGTTAGATTAATTGGGTTATTTTTAAGATAAACTAACCCATTTCATTTGAACGAGAAGATTTTACAACTAAAATGTGATAACATATTGTCACAAATGTCAAATGAAGTTAAGCATATTCAAAATTTCAGTTAGGTACGCTGGGAAGTCTGTAAATGTAACCCTTTCAATGTGCCTAAATACTGTTACTTTTAACCTAGTCCTTCATAAATTATACTGTACAGAGACAGTGTATTGCTCAAAGGGTTGTCTTGTCTCTACAAGTGTCTGTTCATTAGAACCCAGCTTTCAGTACTAGCACCGTAAATCACTTTTGCATTGACCTGACTTCTAGTTTATTGTTAAATATGTTATGTATGTTAAGTATGTGTTGCTAACCCTTAATTCGGAAATGACGTATTAAGCAAACGTAGTGCGAATTTGAATTCTACAAAACATTAACCTAAAGTATAACAATTTGTAAAAAGAGTACAGTATATTGGACGCTATCAAATCATCTAAGGGTTAAATATATCAAAGTAACGAAATTCTCAGAAAACATTGAAACTGCCTTTCGCATTATACTTATTTGGTAGGTTTACTTGAAATCTATATCCAAGCGCCTTCATCAGGATTTATCCCGTACGTTAGCATTGAGACTATTGAGAGCCATCACTTCGGCTGCTAATTTTAAATCAAAACTTTCCAGTTGGCCGCACGAGGCATCACACGGGCGCCGCTTCGGCATTGTGTTTACAGATTTATGCACAAATGTAGACGTAGCCGGAATATGTTTACAACCAACCGTCCGCCCCACTTTACTAAAATACACTGCTTGAAATCCTGAAAAATGGGCTGATGAAACCCCGTTCACACACATCCGATGTTTGTAGATAGAAAGATAGAAAAACAAGTTGAATCAGTTTCGTGAGTTACAGCATCGGCGATATGCCCTAGATTTTATTCACACTTGATCGTTTCTATTTTCGCGCGTGATAAACTTTTTCCATGTTTATTTGTAAAATCGTTCGTCTGGAAACTCCGATACATTCGGAGGGTTTATTTTTCAAGTGAATTTAACCTGTTTTTATACTGGATGAAAGTTGGGTTGGTTTTGCAATCAAGTACGCATATACTTTTCCTGTTTGATTTTGCCTAATAGAATAGGTAAATACTCTCCTTTATTTATAAAACCTTAATCAATAATATGGAAAGCTTTATAGTTTAGTCGTATTTTCATTACACCCAGCCTCCTAAATGAATTTCATTGCGTTTCCGCATTTTCTCATCTTTCGTGAGTAATTTTCAGGAACGTCAAACCATAACGTTTTGATTTTAACGATTCATTACTATGCACAGGATTATAGGCAGCCTTTGAAGTCTACAAAGGCGTCCTGGAATTCATCATGCTAGATTCCCTGTCTCTTCGGAGATAAATTTGATTTTAATGACGTTTGAAAGACTAGAAACTCTGATCTTTGAGTTGATTACTAACAGTTATCTGCTTGAATGCTATATGGATCAAAAGGGTCGCATTTATATTGCTATAATTTTCACCCTAAAGAAAAAAGTTACTTTAGCACATGTACTTAGGTTGCAACAGGTGAATTAAATATATTAATTAGAAAATCCAATAATACGCATCATCTACCGACGACGGCGACGATCACATATTTATGCCCACGTTGAGACGTCATTCAACCTAAGTTAAACAACTTATATACGAAATTAAAATACAATTAAAATGTTGTCAGTAGTACGTATGTATAGATAAATATTTATATCAAATTAAAATAGTGAAACTCACTTAAATTTCATACACAAAACTTTGTAGTGAAGATTTGCAAAGCGAAACTTTGTCCAAATTTACCTTTAAGTTTCTGTAAGTGAAACTTTCGCTTAAATTTCATTCCAAAATTCCTTTAAGTTATCAGTGAATCTTTCACTTAGTCTCCATGAAAGTATCTGTCAGTTTCAAATGAAACTCCCGTTTAGATTTCATTCAAATTCGAAATTTTCACTTAGATTGCTTCCTGATTTCTTTGTCTATGGAGTCGTCGAAATTTCTGAAGATTGATCTAAAGCCTTCACGTCATTTTTGTTGAAATATACAACCGCTAAAATGTTTCACCGTTAGTCAAGGAAACTTCCAACATTTCAGAAATTGCCCTTCTATCCAAAAAAAAAATCTGTAACTTAAACTACCTATTATAACAATATACCTCTTTTTGCTGCTGGTACCTCTTTTTAAGTATTCTAAAATACTTGTGCTAAGAGACACCGAGTTATTAAATCACTGAATGCCCAATTTCGTCTTCAATGTCACTTCTGACAGCTGCATACGCAAGCAATCTGCATTTAGAAGCAGGTGAAGTCAGATTTCCATCTTTTTGATTCAATAAATTCTTGTGAACTCTATTTGTGTTACTAATTCGATCGGTCCGGGCGATGAATGGCTTGCCACCAGTCTTGCAATATTTTTTACATCACCCTTGGCCATAAAGTGGGATTTTCTGCCCGCTACGCGGAGAGAAAATCTCACTTCTTGGCCAAGGCAAGACGTAAAACTTTGACAAACCACGGGTGGTAATTCGTAAAGCCCCAGATCGCATATTTATGGCCCTCACCTTCGGTTCGGGCCACAGAAACCTGCGATCTGGGACATTTACGAATTCACCACCCTAGGTCTGTAATGTACTATTATAGGGTTGCAGGGACATTTACATGCGTCCTATCAATGAGGTGATGAAATTTTACCATAAAGGATACGGGTGATGAGGTCGTAGAGTTGATCGAGTTTCCATAAACATTTGTGTGTGACGCTTGTTGAATAGAGGACTTTTTTCGTGAGCGAGCGTCACTGATAAGTATTCTCTGGACTAAAACTTGACTTGGTCCTCTCCTCTAGCACAGAATATTTAATAGTACTCACTACGTACATAATGGCCACGGAATCACCCGCCTGAATCTAGCCGGCGCGCAACTCGCCCTTACCGTCATTTGTTTCATCCGGAGATGGAGAGTGAATCATTGGCCCGCGTACTGGTACACACACATTTACAAGTGTACAGACGTACACGCACGCACACAGACGTCCTCGCACGCAAACATTGACGCTTCATTCGAATTGTGTTCGAATTCGTGCTTTTATAGGCCGTGTCCGCCGTGTGCTGCCTCTAGCTCCTATGTGCTTTGGTTTCGGGTAGGTAGTAGGTACATAATTATTTATTCGTTCGGTGGAGACATGTTGAACAGAGGCAGTCATAGAACTCATAGACATGGGTATGGTTTAGCTGTAAGTGCAATGGGAATCTGTGGACGGGCATATATTTCACTACAATTACTGTGTCAAAAAAAATTAAAAATTCAATCATTTATTCAGCAAATTGGCCACATAGGGGCACTTTTACACGTCAGAAAAGAATTTACTAGCGCTTCCTAGACCCATTGCTTGAGAAGAAGCGCCGCAACAAACTCAAGCAGAAGGCCTTTTTTCAAAATTTACACATAGTTATAACATTTACATTACATGTATAAAATATACATATAGGTACGTACTACAATTACATTGAAGGGATGTATAGTCCCTAACTTAAACTTAAATCTAAGATCTTAGAGATGTATAGTCTCCAAGGGTCCAGAAAAAAAAATTATGGAGATGGCCTCCATTGTCAAATAAATATAAATTCCATAGATGTCGACAGTCTCAAAATGTCAATAAATAATGAGTGTATCAGCGCATTAGCAATACCGACTGACTAGTTACATCGTGGTTAATGAATCCGTTCGCCAATAATACATCGAAAGATAGAATGTCACACGGCGAAGGCGTGGTTAAAAGCCCATCCCCGCGTCTAGCCTTGTTCTTCTCAGTCTCATGAACTACTACTACTACTACTACTACAGCCCATTTGCGTCCCACCGCTGGGCACAGGCCTCCTCTCATCACGAGAGGGTTTGGGGTTATAGTCCCCACGCAGCCCAATGCGGATTGGGAACTTCACACGCATCTTTGAATTACTTCGTAGATGTGTGCAGGTTTCCTCACGATGTTTAAAGGGGTTTATGACGTGCCAGCGTGCCATGGAGAGGAGCATGCTAAACTTTAGAAAAGCAGACAAAATAAAAAACTCTTATATGAGATCAAAGACCAAGGTGCAAGACATAACCTACAAAATAAAAACACAAAAATGGCGGTGGGCAGGGCACATGATAAGGGGCAAAGAAAAATGGAGTCAAATTGTAACAAAATGGTACCCAAGAGAATGTTACAGAACAAGGGGCAGACCAAACCGACGATGGGATGATGACATCAGACGAACCGCAGGAGTGATGTGGAACAGAGTGGCAATAGACAGACAAGAATGGAAGAGGCTGGAGGAGGCCTTTGCCAACTGGCAAACTGACGACCAGAAGATAAAAAGATGGCAAATCCAAGACCACAAATGACGTCAGAAACAAGGCTATTCAGAATTCAGAATTCAGATGATGTGAAAAGGGGGTGGATGTTTAGTATGAAGTTCAGCGCAGAATTAGCTATAAAATAATACCTAAGTAAATGATTTTCAAAACGATAAGTTTACTATAGTTTCCTACAAGATGGCTAAGTACTTCAGTCACGATGTTGGAATAAAAGGTCCCTTAGATATTCAGCCCGTCACGAAGAAACGTTAATGCGTTTACGATAACACAACATGCAATTACTTTGTTAGGTTATTTTTAGGGTTCCGTACCCAAAGGGTAAAACGGGACCCTATCACTAAGACTCCGATGTCCGTCCGTCTGTCACCAGGCTGTATCTCATGAACCGTGATAGTTAGACAGTTGAAATTTTCACAGATGATGTATTTCTGTTGCCGCTTTAATAACAAATACTAAAAAACAGAAGAAATTAAATATTTAAGGGGGCTCCCATACAACAAACGTGATTATTTTGCCGTTTTTATTGATAATGGTACGGAACCGTTCGTGCGGGAGTCTGACTCTCACTTGACCGGTTTTTAGGGTTCCGAAGTTCACAAGGAACCCTTATAGTTTCGCCATGTCCGTCCGTCCGTCCGTCCGTCTGTCCGCACTATTGCTCGGAGATGCTTAATTCTAGAAAGCTGTAATTTGGCATGAATATACATATTAGTTACGCTAACAAAGTGGTACAATAAAATTTTGAAATATAATTTTAATGGGGACCTCCCCTACTCGTAAAGTGGGGATGTTTTTTTTTTCTTGCGTACCCCATGGTGCCGCATATCGTTTAATAGGTCTTAAAAAATATTGTGGGTTTGTTAAAACCATTTTTCGATTAAGTGATGCGTTTGTGAAATATTAAGCTTTAAAGTGCTATTTTTTGTTAGAGTCGAATTAACACTTATACCGATAAGTGTTAATTTAAAAATATATATATAAAATTACATCTCAATAAAAACAAGATCCGACGTACCTACTTGTCTGCGTTCAATTTAGTGTCTACTTTTATTTATTACTAGCTTCTGCCCGCGACTTCGTCCGCGTGGAATTCGGTTATAGCGTTCCCGCGCGAATTGAACGTTACACTATAACAAATTATATACTAAAACCTTCCTCTTGAATAACTCTATCTATTTAAAAAACCGCATCAAAATCCGTCGCGTAGTTTTAAAGATTTAAGCATACATAGGGATATAGGGCAGAGAAAGCGACTTTGTTTTATACTATGTATGTAGTGACTACCAGACAAATAATTCTTCAAGCTTAAATAGCTTAATCATGTTAATATGGAGCACTCTAACTACGTGCCACCATATCAACGTTAAATATATATTTACAGATCATGTAGTTCGTCGTAAAAGTTTACGGCCTGGCGTGTCTACATAGTTTTAATGCTATTTCAAAATAACCGTGGGTTTGAGCAACGAACGGCGTAAGGTTCATAATCAAATCATGAAAAAAAAATAGGTAAGTACATCACTACATAGTATAAAATAAAGTCGCTTCGCTGTCTGTCTGTCCATATGTATGCTTAAATCTTTAAAACTACGCAACGGATTTTGCGGATGCGGTTTTTTTAATAGATAGAGTATTCAAGAGGAAGGTTTTCGTATATAATTTGCTTTAGTAACGCTATAACCGAATTCAACGTGGACAAAGTCGCGGGCAGAAGCTAGTTAAAAATATTTCTTAGTCTCCTTCTTTATTTAAATTATGTCTACTTGATATTACATTTTGCCATGCCTTGCCACCATTGACCTATAATAAGTAATAACATATTTACGAACAGTGCCTAACAGAATATGTCAAAATATATAGAGCAAACTGACATTAGAAAATACGTTCCAATATGCTAATAACGCCTGTTTGTAACGAAGGCCAAAGGGGTGCCCGAGCTGTTCTGACGGGGCCATTTTTCTCCGGCTGATTGTGAATCCTTACTTATAATAGATCAATGCTTGCCACCGTTTGCATTTGCAGTCTTAGAATATGGTTTATAATTTATATAAAATTTAAAGAACACACAATATGAAGCAAATTTGATCAATCTAATTTATATTTAATTATTTTTCTTTATTTAATTTGACATTATTTATGAATAGTGACATATTCACACAGTTTACTCACTTGCAAAAAAAAACTATCTGAGAAACAAAAGATTCGCTTGAGTAATTTACCAAAAATAAAATGAAAAATTGCTTATTAAAAAAAAACTTACGAGAATCCCGCGCAATCCTTCACACGCGTCACGTCACTTCACGAAAAAAAAAGCGAATCATAAAAATCGATTTGAATTCGGAACGGCACGCGCGCCGAGCGAGCGCCGCGTCTAGTCATTGACGCATTCGTACTAATTTAGTTGCAGCCACTATTCCGCGATTCTGTAAACACCGCAGCGGCAACTAACAGCCAGACTAAGTCGAGCCGCGAACCGCGCGCCGCCCTTACGGTTATCGTCTCCAATATCAGAGAACGTGGGAGGTGTGATGGCTCAGCTAACACCGGCGGTTCTAAACCATCATGCCGCGTTAAACGCAAAACCGCTATAAACTCTAATCCCCCCCAACAAAAGCGAGAACGCTACGGCACCGTTTTGTTTGAAATTGGTACGCCATAAGTTCTGTTTTGGGAACGCCGTGAGTCAGCGATGAGGAAATGCGTGCAAGTTATAATTTCAGAGCGGCCGACATTGTTGAATGGTTTTATAAAATCTGGTGGAAAATCTTCATGGGCGAGCGGAATTCTATTCGCGCCCCGCGATTTACGGCGTCTCGCGGCTATTTATCATTCCATCAATCCTTGGAAGCATTTTAAGAATTTGCGCAAAGTCAAAATAGATTCGCAGTGTAAAATTGATGGATCAAAAATAATGTCGGTCCGCCGAAAATACATTTTCAGTTAAAACGCATGAAGAACCACGTAATTTCCAGAAATGTGCACTCAAGAGTAACGAGTGAATTCTTGAATTCTTTGTACTCATTTTTATCTTTTCACGTGTTTTTTTGAAGTGAAAACTGATTTAGCGGCGCTGTGCACTTTTTGTGATGGGGAAAAAATGTTAAACTCGCGACAGATCACGTGACCGTAAGACGGACACGTGACCTGATCGAAAAACTGTTACAATGTCATTGAAGCCAAGGAGAGGAAGTATCCCCTCTTTCTAAAACGTTAATATTCAAGTTTTCCCTTCTACCGGCACTCCCGGAGTGCAACCCGTTGTTTTTTATTTTATTTCATTCAGTATATCTCGTTCGCAATCTTGCTAATTTATTAATTTCACAGTATTTTTTTAAAGAAAATGCCTCAGTCGTATAAACTGGCCTAGAAGAAAAGCATCAGACTATCCTTGAAGTTAGCACACTTGCGTTTTTCAGCGGAGCACCTAAAAAGGAGTTTTTACGTACTCTGCAAAAGACCCAATAGACAGCGGTATAGTACAACACAACATAGAAGGCGCGCGGCGAAGTAGTTAAGCCGTTGACGCCTTTGAGTATATAGCCACTGGAGATGCCATAACGTCAACTCGCCGAACAAATTTTTTCGCCACTTTTAGCGGGGGGCGAGGTAAACACGTACAGCACACCACCAAACGACGCAGAACTCAACAGACACAAATTATGCTGTTGAGATCAACGCACACTACAAAAAAAATCAACACATCAAAAAATACACGTAAACAGATAGAGTTTTCACGTAACTATGCAGCACACATATACACAAGACTAGTGATGTGACACATCTGAAGAATGAGTCAAATGAGATAAGTAGATGAATGAACTGAATTATTTTATAGTATTTTATTTTATAATAAAATTGCTAAAGTGGAAATTCTGTACGTTGAAGATACCCAAAAACATATTAGTTTGTATGTATGTATGTCTGTAAGTATCTGTATTTGTGTCCTTAGCCCACACACAGTTTTTTAACTGTGGAATGAACTGTTGTCAGCAGCTTCCGGGCGGATACATATGTTTTTGTTAAAAAAATTAAAGTAGATTGGTATTTGTAAGAGCCTACGTACATGAAATCTATATATCTATATATATAAAACAAGAAACTGACTTACTGACTAACTGATCGATCAACGCAGAGCCGAATCTACTGGTCGTAGAAAGCTGAAATTTGGCATGCAGATTCCATAGGGAATATAGGGGAGCAATCTAAGAAAGGATTTCCCGAAATTTCCATAGGAACAGAAAAATCGGGATTTTACATTTTAATATTTCTGCGCATATGAAGTTGCGGGGAAAAGCTACTTATGTTATAACTACCCTTTTACCCGCGACTTCGTCCGTATGTACGGACGAGTTCTCTAATACTCGTATATACACACTTTTACACCTTGCTCTCTTGTAATAAGGTCCAAAACTGATCATATATTTATGAACTTGACTGTACTAAGAATTCAGGCAGCTAATGGTTCTATACATAGCGATAGTTATAGGAAACCAAAAACAAAACAATGGATTTTCCCATGGGAATAAGATGTTTTCCCGTGGTAAAAAGAAGCCTATGTCACTCTCCAACCTCCCAACTAACCCTAAACAAATCACGACTTAAAACCTCTCCGTTGCGACGTGAAAGAAGGACAAACAAATGAACTTTCCCATTTATATAATACCAGCTTCTGTCCGCGACTTCGCCCGCGTGGAATTCGGTTATCGCGTTCCCGCGGGAACTATGCGTTTTTTCGAGATGAAAAGTAGCCTATGTCCTTTCCCGGGACCCCAACTATCTCCATGCCAGATTTCATCTCAATCGGTCCAGCGGTTGAATCGTGAAGAGGTAAGTAGCAGACAGACATACAGAGTTACTTTCGCATTTATAATATTAATATGGATAGTACTCGTATGGTAGTATGGGCCCGTGTGGGGACTATAGCCCAAACCCTCTCATGATGAGGGGAGGCCTGTGCCCAGCAGTGGGACGCAAATAGGCTGTAGTAGTAGTAGTAAGTATGGATAAAGGTCGTCAGCAAAATGCTCCGAACAGATAACACGTGTCAGTTTCCAAGAATTCTCCTTTATGGATCTTTTGGAAATTTAAAAGGATTATATGAAATAATGTATATAAATAATAGTATATGCATTACACATCACTCGTAGTCCCGAACTAAATATTGTATTCCTTTTACCTAGATCTATATATTTGCTAACATTTCTTTTCAAGATCAGAATAAAATTCAACATCGATGTCCAGAGAAAAGTAATATTCACCTTCCAGGATTTAAATGTAACAAACATCTATACTTATCTACTAATTAATGGAATATGCAATAAAAAACTTACTATTAAATAAACCTCATTGATTGAATGAATGAATGATTCACTCAAAAGTTGAGTCGCTTTTTTGACTTTAGTCACATCCCTAGACCGATTCGCTCCCATTCATGTTTACATTTTTCTGACGTTTACGTATCGCAAAAGCTTTTCTTTAAATAGAGATTTTACTTCAATAAAAGTTAGTAAAAATACTTATCTATGATAGGAAATGCGATTTTGTTGCGAATTTGAGCGATCAGATCGCCTTTTACACGAGAATACCGCACAAGACACCATTTTTCAGGAGAAACGTCTCGCGTCACGGAACGATGCAAAATGGCGGTGAAGTGACCTTCAAGTGGGTTTATATAAAGAGTTTGAACAGTTGAACCATGTACTTTGCCGGAGGGGATCGCCCATGCATGGCATCTCCAGTGGCTATATACTCAAAGGTTGACGCATATACCATTATCGCTGAATCCGCCGCGCCTTCTAAACTGTGTTGTCCTATACAAAAGTGATTTGAACTAGTGATAAATAATGTAGCAGCCTACTGGGACTAGCTAATGAGTAAAACGAAACAACTCCATAGAAATACTTTATTCCAAGATCACTTACATCTACTTCTTAAGGGCTTCACAGGCCTCGGTCATTTCCAACCCTTCCATGATGTAAAGCAGGCTCTCCACTGAGGCGTCCTCATCGTCATCGAACCAGAGCTGCAGCATGTTCTTAGCGCGGAGTACGTCGGTGGCCATCTCCGTCTCGAAGTATTGTATCTCGTCGGGCTTAAAGCCGAGCTTGGCGGCGAGTTTCTTCCAGTCGGCCAGTTTCTCGGAGACGGCGTCGAGCTGCGCGGGTGATATCATGGTGACGCGCGAACGGGTCGTTTTCTCATAGTCCTCGTCGAGATTCGTGGAATCTGGGACCTGGGGAAATGAAAATCCGTGCTAATATCATAAATGCGAATGCAACTCTGTTTCTCTGTAACCGTATTTAGGTACTAGCTTCTGCCCGCGACTTCGCCTGCGTGGAATTCGATTATCGCGTCCCCGCGGGAACTATGCGTTTTTCGGGGATAAAAAATTATAAATATACTAGCTGACCCCGCGGACTTCGTACCGCATTAGAATTTTTTGGTATGAAAAATAGCTTACGTCCTATTCTCAGACCTACTGAACATACACTCCAAATTTTACAAGAATCGGTTGAGCCGTTTCGGAGGAGTTTGGTTACAAACACTGTGACACGAGAATTTATATATTAGATTAAAAATATGGATATGGATGTTACATCCGCTCATGCATGTTACATGCTTCAACCGCGAACCGATTTAAATAAAATCTGGTATGGATATAGTTGGAGTTTCGGGAAAGGACATGGCCTACTTTTTATCCCGGAAAAACGCATAGTTCCCGAAGTCGCGGGCAGAAGTTAATGCTTAAAGGACTGCATTTGGCAACTGGACTTACCCGAGATATCAAAAAAACTTTTAAACCCGGAGCGTCCAAAACTGACGACGCTGAGGTATTTAGGGGTTGGGGATAAAGTTAAATGCATTGATCTATTATAAGTAAGGATTCACAATCAGCCGAACAAAAATGGCTCATCAAAACGGGTGCCCGAACTACTCGGGCACCCGTTTGGCGCTCAGTAAATTTGACACTTAAGTCTTATAGTGTTAGGTTTACTTTTGTATAAAATATTTATCTTGAGACATATTATAAAGAGGCGTTATTAGCACATTGGAATGTATTTTCTAATGTCAGTTTGCTCCATATATTTTGACATATTCTGTTAGGCACTGTTCGTCCATATCTTATTATAGGTCAATGGTTAAATCACACCAAATCTCACGCAGGAGCAAGGGGGGATGTCGAAAAGTTTCCAAAACCACCTCACGTAATTTTTGGACGCCCTTATTTCACTGACATTAAGGAGGTTAGGTATTACTCTTCATTAATACATGAATATTTGAGACTCTCTTCCTTACTCTTCATTAATACATGAATATTTGAGAGGTAAATAAATTATTAGTTCATTTTATAAAGTCCTGTCGTTCACTTACGTTGCACTGTGCTGCGCTTAAAAAAACAATTATATGGAATAGTCAGCGTTAATGTAATATATTATATCGATTAGATAGCCATGGCAAAAACTCTATAGAACTAAAGATTTATTTATAATAGTACATTACTACAGAGGCCGGGAAGGCGGATGTTGCAGGCCGAGTATTATATACCGAGGATAGTTACGAGGCCGACAACTTCCGTTCCCCGCCGATGTATGTATAGTGCTTTTCTCAAACATGCATTGAAATAAATAAATAAAATAATATTTTATATGTAATATATTTTGTCTTTTTTACATAAATAAAACTGCGATACCTATGTAGCAAATATGGTTCATGTTTTTTTAATAGCTGTATTGGCAGAATGTCACAGCGAAACATAGAGTAAATATTGCCTGTAGCTTTTCTTAAATGGCGGAATGCCAAGATGCTGTGTCACAAATATATCAAATGTAAATTTAAAAAAAACGAGTTGCCGGCCTAGGCCTGCAACGTTTGTATGAAATTTCATTATATACCAATTGTCTAGCCGCGCCTGAAACGCGATACTTCCCAGGCTAATAAGAAGAACATAATATCAATATTTCATTGCATGTTTGAGAAAAAATATATCCGTACCTGCTCCATGTCATTATTGTCCTCGTCTTTTATAAGATCTGCCTCCATTTGCTCCTCCGTTATTTCTTCTTCAGGGCCCTCCTTAAAATAACAATTTATTTAGTTTTTAATAAAGTTCAACAGAAGTTTAAAACTGTGGTTTAACCAAACCAGTAAGATGCAATCAAATAGTAAATTTAGGTCATTTAGGATTCGATTGAAATTTACTCAGGGGAATGGAATACCACCTGCGACACTCCATATAAACGGAACCTAAACTGCACACTAAAATATATTGGTGTACAAATACGCGCTTGTGTGGGTGTGTGTGTGTGTGTGCGTGATTACCCCTTCCGACAGGTTTTGCTATGGAATATACTGCCCGTTCGCCGCGGGCGGTGCGAGGTAACCTGTTTTGGTGCGGGGAGGTATGTGTCCGTGGTTCCGAGACGTGGGCGCTCATGATGGGTCTCATAAGAAGGCTCAAAGTCACTCAGAGGGCAATGGAAAGGGCTATGCTCGGGGTTTCTCTGCGTGATAGAATCAGAAATGAGGATATCCGCAGCAGAACTGGGGTCACCGACATAGCCCGAAGAATTGCGAACCTTAAGTGGCAGTGGGCGGGGCACATTGCTCGCAAGAACAGATGGCCGATGGGGCCGGAAAGTTCTCGAGTGACGTCCGCGAACCGGGAGACGAGCTGTCGGTAGGCCTCCAACAAGATGGAGCGACGACCTCGTGAAGGTCGCGGGAAACCGGTGGAAGCAAGTAGCACAGGACCGGTCGGAGTGGCGAGCCTTGGGGGAGGCCTATGTCCAGCAGTGGACGTCTTTCGGCTGAAATGATGATGATGATGAGGTATGTGTCGCAACTGGGCGCACTGGTACGTATTAGATACACATACCGTGGCAATAGCAATTCATCAAATAAATTTCGACAGAAACTTTACGTACACTTTAATACATTCATACATTTTAACCATTTTAAAGCCGTGGTGGCCTAGTGGTTCGAACTACCGCCTCTCGTGCAGAGGGTCGGGGGCTCGATCCCGGCTCGCACCTCTAAGTTTACTTATGTGCGAAATTCAATTTGAATTTACCACTGAGCTTTTCGGTGAAGGAAAACATCGCGAGGAAACATGCACGCATCTGCGAAGTAATTCAAAGATTGTGTGGCGATCCGCACTGGGCCCGCGTGGGAACTATAGCCCAAACCCTCTCGTGATGAGAGGAGGCCTGTGCCCAGCAGTGGGACGCAAATAGGCTGTTGTTGTAGTAGTAGTAGAACCATTTTAGTATTATTCTCTATTCATATTTTATTACCTGTTTAATAGTCTTGTCAGTATTCGACGCAGCGGCATCTCCGTTGGCGCTGTTCATTTCCGACAAAGCGGCTACTTCGCGCGTCACGCGTTTGACCTGTAATGAAGGTAACAAATAATAGTACATTTTGATGCAAATGCGGAAAGTTAGTGATTTTATCACGAGTCCCTAGTTATGTTGGCGCGACGAAAGCGAGCGTTAACACTAGGGACGAGTGAAAATGTCAATTTCGCACGTGTATCAAAACGACTTTTTTAAATACATTTGCGAAAAATAAAGTAATAAACGAACAGGCTGAAGTTCAAAAACTTTACGCAACAGTGCGGTAAAAACAACTTTACGCACGCTCACTAACTGTCAAAAAACAAAATCCCTCGTTCGGAAATGACAAACTTTTTGCACGCTAAACAGGTATCGAAATGTTTACTTTTAGAGCAACTGTATTTAAATACTCCACAGATAGTGTGTGTAGTGATAGTAGTCACCATATCGTGCAGGTAGTCGGGCAGGCGGCCGATGGGCGTGTTGGTGTGGATGAAGAAGTGCGGCGACCGGCGCGCCAGGAGCCTCAGGGCGCGCCAGCCCCAGCCCCCGCATGAGGTCCGCGAAGCCCCCGAGCGACTGTCGTTGGCTGTCAACATGTAGCTCTCTGGAAACAAAATTTAAAATATTTAGGGTGAGTTGATTCAAGCACAGTTGACGAACTCCGAGTCGTTAAACATGGCCGCCGAGCTGTCATTCCATACAGAAACGTCATTTTGTCCTATAGTAAAATATTTAACGTTAACTTTAACGGACGGTTTGAATCAATCCACCGTTAGACTTCAGTTGCATTGACATTTGAAGGACCGACCAACGTTAAACATACTGCCAGTCAGTACAGAAACGTTATTTTCTGTAGTGTAAAATCTAACAAAAGCAACTTAGGTGATCAACTGTTTCAAACAACTGAAGCGTAATTGGTTTGGATTCAAACAACAGGAAAAAACTACAGTTGACCGCTAGTGGAATAATAAATTTGACGACTGTGACTTATAAAATCTAAGTTTGAGAAAGTCTT
Organism: Aethes cnicana; assembly: GCA_963971205.1. Taxonomy (NCBI): domain Eukaryota; kingdom Metazoa; phylum Arthropoda; class Insecta; order Lepidoptera; family Tortricidae; genus Aethes; species Aethes cnicana. The sequence goes on from OZ020285.1 coordinate 10,874,947, forward strand.
TACAAGAAAATCAATATACCATTACCACACATCACAATGCATAGGTCCTTGTACCTAGCAGATTATTGTTATATTGCGACGTTAATAGAATTTTCATTAAGTAGAAGACTGCAGACATCAAATAAATTACCAACCCAATTTCTAATGAAATAAAGACTGAACTCACGTAAAGACGGCATGAAATCACGCTCCTTGGTGCGACAAGCAGTCAGGTTATCTGGGCACAGATTCCATAGCTTTGTCAGTTCATTGCTGAAAGAAAATAAACATAAACACAGATCACTAAAGGGTCCACAATGTAATTAAACAGTAAAGTGACCAGTCCTCACAGTATATTATACTTACTTGCCCATGTAACTCTTCTGCTGTCCTTCATACTCTTTGATTATGTCGCCAAGGGGCCTGCGACGTATTTTGTGCTTTCTAACTTCATCTGTAGATTCAGTTTGCACCGGTGGCTTGGGTTTTTGGAACTCTGTAGGTAAATATAAAAATACTATACTCTAATGTAAAAGTATGTTTTCAATAATCGAAAGGTACTCTTAGCATAATGAAATGATTAAAGGTAATCATCCTTATTGAAATCTATGTGGTTGTTGTACAGTCGAGTTCATTAATATATGATCACTTTTGGACCTTATTACAAGGGAGCAAGGTGTAAAAGTGTGTATATATTGGAGAACTCGACTGTACCAGAGAACGTCACATTTATGAATTCAAGCAAATGAAACCTGTATCATAGTCATAGCAGAGACAAGATAATTATATTAGACTGACAATCTCATTACATTACGGATTTACAGCATACATCGGAAATAGCCAGGGCGCTTGAACTTTTCATACTTCGCCTATACAGCGCCATCTAGATGTTACTCAAGGAGTTCAAATTTATATGCAGGCTACCTAGGCAGCGACATCTATTATCGCATTTAACACTTATTTCGGGCATAAGCTGATGTGTTTGAAGGTTGTCCTAGGTTTACTTTATTTTTTCTATGGTCATAGACAATAACTTACCAGGGCATCCATCATTCTTCCATGTGTTCCAATGTTCCTCCCTCTTCAGTATTTGCTTGGTGCATTCGGCAAACCGCTTGCCGTTGGGTGGAGTCTCACCGAGCAGCCGGTATATAAGGGAAGTGGTCTCCTTTACCCATTCCATCTGATCTGACTTGAGCTCTTGCGTTTCCCTAGAAAGTCAATTTAATTTGAGAATTTTACATTACGTGGCAGTTTTTGATAATATTGAATATGATAATAAATTAGCCAAAATCAGACACAGACTGAGCTGAGTGATAATACAATAATAACCCTTCAACTGGCAGGGTTTAAGTGTATATTTTGGATCCTAATCCTAATATATGTACAAACAAGTCATACATTATTGTGTCTACTATCTGTTTTTTCTACTACTACAGCCTATTTGCGTCCCACTGCTGGGCACAGGCCTCCTCTCATCACGAGAGAGCTATAGTCCCCATGCGGGCCCAATAAAGAAAATAAAATAAAACCTTAGGGTACATGATATGATATATCTTGGGACATTTCACACATATTGACCTAGCCCCAAACTAAGCAACGCTTTAACTATGGGAGCTAGACAACGATATAAATACTTATATAGAGAAATACATACATATATAAATACTAAACATCCATGACTCGAGTACAAACATTCGTGTTCATCATACAAAGTGAAATGTCAGGAGCCTATATTCCACCGCTCTATAATCAAAGGAATAAGAGATACAACTCACATTTTAAATTTAACAGTTGATGATAAGTATTGAAACAATATCAAGAATTGAATGAGGACACAACGCCTGAAGTTAGAATCTGACAACTGCAATTCTAGAAGCTTCTGATTGGTCAGGAACTTGGCGAAGTAATGCTGTTCTTTGGAGCCTTGCGTGCTGTCCGTGTTCACGGCTTTCAGACGGTTTAGCTTGGGTTTCTGAAGCTCAACAGCTTCCAGTTTATATGATGAGAAGGCAGAGAGAACACTGCCTGAATGCTGAAAAGAAAGTTATTAATTAATTTTATAATCACAATTTCTTTCAAAGTTGAATGGGTGTGAATATAAGATAATGTTATGAAGAATATATAGAGTAGAACATAAATTCTGTACTGGTATACTCACAGCAACAAAAGTTTTCCACTGTATTTTATTATAGCAAGTATTTGGACTCCTAAAGAAGTCTTGTAAACTCCAGAATCTACAATAGAGGTTGTAGTCGATGTTCAACTTGGATTTCTCCTCTTCCACCATCATTTCTTCATCCAAGGAGTCCTTTAGTGTACTAGAGTTGTCTCCACCAAACTCCGTCACATTTTCAAGATTAAATTCTGAGACAATGTTCAACCCGGAGCGCTCAGAAAATGGAAAGAATTTTGCCAAGAACAGGAGAATTCTACCACAAAATACAGTGTTTTGTGAACGAGATAAGCGACGCAGCAAGTCGTTGCACATCCTCAGCAGGTTGTTCTTGCAAGCGACAAAGAATAACTCCTCTCTCCAAATATTAACACCGTTTTCCACGTAAGTGAACATTTTCTCACATTTGTTCAGTGTTAAAGCGTCGAATATGTCGCCCAAAAGGACCACTGGCATTGTCGGAGTCACCATCTGCCGTCTGCACGACTCTATGCAGAAACATACGTAGTTCTCAAGAGTTTCCGCCTCCTCAGACAGTAGATCCAAAAGTTTGTCTCGAAAAGCCTGGTCCATGGCGGCTTTTCTATCAGACTCGTTAATATTTTTAGAAAACGAGTCCAACAGATCAATGTTGTTGGTACTAAAAGCTTTTGAGAGTACATCCTGATAAACAAACATACATAAATGAAAAAATCTATCGTAAACAATGAATAAAAATGTTAGAAGAGGTTATCAAACAGCATACTTTGTATTTTGCCCGGAGTAACTCAAATCCCATTTTTTCTGACATTGTGGTAATGAGATAACTGCTTCACATTAAAAAATACAATATATTGACTCGGTTCAAAAGAAAACACAGTATTTTGCAAGCAACAAGCCAAGGCAACAAGAAAGAGCTTGATTCGCTGACCCACAGATTAGCCTGCTAAGCTAAACTTTAGGGCATTTTTAAACGTTGAAAATAATGTATATGGTAGCGCCATCTAACGTAAAAGTAAAGTTATCAAATCCAAATATTTCATATTCATATTATTTATTTTAGATAGGAGAAAACTAAAACAAGATGAAAAATATGACTCAGTGGAGCTGATGAAAGTAAGTAGTGATATACTTTATATTATTATACAATGAACCCGCAAGCCACCTCAGCATAGCACTAATGGTATATCCTAAATTTATCCACATTAATTCGTTTTTTTTAGTGCATCGCTCAGGCAGTCAAACGCGGCAGGGACTACTTTTTATTCTCTCTTTTAAAAACTCGACCTTCTAAATGCGCTCCGCTCCTGGCATCAGTACCGGAATGTGATCTGTTTGCGTGGAGATGGGTGGTTGTGTAAGAGGATGTATGCTATGCTATCCAGACGACTGTTCCAATTTGAACTTGTACCAATTATGTTTAGTTTTTATATATAAGGCAAACGTATTATTGTTATCTCGTTTCACGGTGCATTGGTGTTTGTCATGTAAATGTATTTAAATAAATAAATAATGATATTTATTTCACAATTTAACCTTATTTTGGTGGTGGTGGTTTTTATATAAATGAATTTCATTTATATGAGATATTAAAAATAAACTACAGATAGCATTTAAATTTTATATAGGTTATTTTTTAGCTTTAATTTTTCTTATTTCTGTAAATTTAAATGCTTTTTGTAGTTTATTTTTAATATCTTAAAAAAAATATATATATTATAATTACATTATTTTATTTAGATATTTTTAAGTTTCTGCTCCTGATCGCTTGGAGCAGCACTTTCGTGACAAAATTGGTACTTTGTGCACTACAAGTGCACTACACACTATAGGGCCCCTTGTTTGGAAATGCACACAACGTCATTCATTACTTGAGTCTGTCTATGGCCATATACAAATTTCCTTCAAGTTCTACCCCCAATACTTAATACTTATTTTACATAGCATGGGGTATATTAAGAAACTAAAGCTGTAACCGGATTCGGCAGATGAACAACAAGAAACTTGAAATTTTACCAGCTATAACAGGCTTTAACTATGATGCAATCCAGGGTTAATGGCAACATTAACTTTAGCTGTCGTCGATCGCCGTCATCATGGGTATATGGAGTGTGGAATGTCTTGGTAAGGAGCGCAATCTTATATGGCGTAACAGTTGAAAACGTGTCCAGCGGATTTGATAAGCAACAAAACAAAACACACTCTCCTCACAACCGTTTTCGCTTGCAGCAGCGCCATCTAAAGGCGCTACTGCAGACTATTCGCCTAGGTGGCTTGACTGGAGTAGCAACCACAGCGCCCCCAATCTACCCGATTTGGTGTCCACTTTTGGAACTATAAAGATTGCGCTCCTTTACTTCAACCCTCCATGATCATGGGTTTATTGAGTCTATGGCTGTTGTCGGTCGAAATTGTTGTGAGTCAGGCCGCTCGTCGGCTTTTCTACCGATTTCATATAGATTCGTCTGTTTATGATTGTAAATCGGTTTATGCGAATAATGTAAAATGGCTATAAACCTAAATAAACACAGGGAAGCCTTAGTCGCTGCATGGAAAGACGTATTAGATGAGAAAACCGATACTGACTGGTGAGTCAAGTTATAGTTTTACACAATAGCGACCTACTTGCTGATGAATTTAATAAACATGGGGCTGATTACATTAATCAACGGAATCAATTAGAGACGTGTCCACAATGCGGCCATATACGTAGAGACAATGCCTGCATAGATGATTTGATTCTACTGCAACAGTGACTTTTGACTCCTTTCACTGTGTACATAAAATCACGTTAGGATTTAATGAAACAGTCATGTTAAAAACATGATCGTTAAAAACATTACGTGTCAATCAATCATTGAATAACAAGGCCAAGTTCATTGAACGAATGCAAGTACTTGGAACTTTCTATTTAACAATTTATCATATTAGTCCTTTCTAGAAAAAGTTAGCATACTTACTTTAGGATTAGGTGTGACTTGGCTGGCCTGAATACCTAAATAAAAAGTCACTAAAATAAATGAAAGTTTTAATTTAAAATCTTGATATTAAGAATATACATTCAATTAAATTATAATTTGCATTTATGTACCTAACAAACTTATTTATATACAAGAAATTGTGACTAACTAGTCACAATTCTTAATATCAAAGACTCACAATCATGGCTTCCCATGAAAAAAAAAGATAATTATTTTCTTTCACAGGGCCCTATTTGGTTATGATGGGCTGAGCAATGATTTGAAGTTTGTGGGCAAAGGTGACGGAGGCCTAACAGAGCTCATTGATGACTTCAACAGCGGTAAAATACAATATGCATTCCTTAAACTAAATGTCCCAGACAACAGCATATCTAAGTATGTGCTTATCAACTGGCAGGTGAGTGAGATAAGATATAAAACTGTTTTGGTGTAGAATGTTTTCTTAATGACTAATATTGTCATTGGAAACATTCATACCACATTTAGCATTTACATACCTAAATATGTTATTAATTAAGGAACGCAATCCTAATAAAGCACCTTCATGTTCTTTTGAAATTTGTATCATTTGTAAATGTTTTTTTTTGTACACAGTACACAATGTTATTACAGATGACTATAAAAAACTCATAAAATAAGTTATAAATAATAATAAATTATCCTCCTATTTAAACTATAGTAATTCAATTATGTGGATATATATATCCTCTTGGATAATATCCATACTTCAATATTATAAACGCTCAAAAGTAGCTAGTAGTAGTAGTGGTGAAAGTAGCTCAGTCTGTCTGGATTAGACACTGGACTGATTTAGATCAAAATTTGGTATGGAGATAGTTTAAATCCCAGGGAAGGAAATATGCTACTTTAATCTCGTAAAAACGCGGGTACATTATGACCAAATTCCAAGACGGATATTGCTATCAGAAGCTAGTTGTATGTATAGTAAATGAAATGTAATAGTAACTTGGCTTACTCAGTTAAAGAAATATCAAGATAAAGATATTTAATACTGAAAAACCTAGTTTTCACTAAGCAAAATCCCATAAAAACCACTTGAATGTACTTACTTGCATCTTCAGGGAGAAGGCGCCCCAACTGTCCGTAAAGGAACCTGCGCGAACCATGTCAAGGATGTAGCCCAGATGTTCACGGGCTTCCATCTCACGATGCACGCGCGGACGGAGGACGATCTCGACGAAGCGGTCATACTCAGCAAGTGTGCGAAGGCCGGGTCCGCATTCAATTTCAAATCGAGGACCGAAGAACTGCCTCCGAGCGGGCCCATAGGAACTGTGTATCAGAAGGTCAATCCAGGTAATGGCTGTTACTGTTTAATTAATCGTAATACACCATGCAGTTTTTTGATTATATGCAGTGTAGTCCAGGATTGCGCAACTTTTAATATTTTTTTATGGAGGTTACGATTAAGTAATTGCAATTAGACTTTCCTTGTTATTTAAATAGATTGTTTTTTTATTGAATTAAGAATAATACTGTTTTAAAAATTACGCTTAATGTTCTTTATTTAATATTACAATAATGACACTTACAGCTAGAGCCAGTCATGACATTAAGGTTAAAATATTACATTATTTCTTACACAATAGTGCTAGGAGCTACAATGGATTCTAAATAGTGACCAGCTGTGGCTAGAAATTTCAAAGGAAAGTGTGTTCAAGTGAAAGGTCTATAATAGCTATCTTTATTGGACATGGTAATTACCACTATCTAAACAGCATGTAACACCTGGGTACAGGAGAGTTCATGGGTAGAGCCTCTTATACCCCAAGCCAGTCTGTTATAGCCTACTCTCTTGTGTTAAGAAGAAAGCCTGTGCCCTCTGGTAGGACATAAATGAATTCGTATTAGATATACCATTTTCCTTACGTGTCAAGACATGGAGTGACAAATAATTAAAGTGAAGATAATAATGTCATTTGATGCTTTATAAAACAACAATACAAAACATTGTTAGCATTGACATATTTATTGATCAGGCCTCACAATGTTTGTCAACATATCATATATTTTCTCAAGAAATGTAAACAAATCTCAAATGGATTCTTCTCAGTAGTTGCTAGTTTCTACTCGCGTGGAGAGGTTGTATATTTCTATTTAATGGTTCATATAAAAACGTCTGTCATGTCACCAGTTCGGATTCGGAATCAAAATGGTATTTCGCCACATAGAGTGGCGGAAGAAATCGTTAAGCGAAGAAAGTCTTTACGACGAGGTTTGGAATTTTTATTGTAAATTGTTCATTCTACTACTACTACTACAGCCTATTTGCGTCCCACTGCTGGGCACAGGCCTCCTCTCCTCACGAGAGGGTTTGGGCTATAGTCCCCACGCAGGCCCAGTGCGGATTGGAGACTTTACACACACTTTGAATTACTTCGCGGGTGCGTGCAATCGTTCATTCAATATACATGGTGGGTCAGAAGATATGGCAAATAATTAACCCACAGTATCGGCTATCGATTGTAAGTATATTGTATAGGTCTATAATTTTTTTTGAGTTGGTAAAAAAAAATATTTTGTATAGGATTCAGGCGTCGCTCACACAACCAATCCCATATAGAATTATTTTTTTTACCAACTCGAAAAAAATTAAAGACCTATACAATATACTTAGAATCGATAGCCGATACGGTGGGTTAATTATTTGCCATATTTTCTGACCCACCATGTATAATAATCGTTCTTCACAATCAAGCCGAATTTAACGACACCGCACAAGCTACAGTTCATCTAGCCGTTTAGGCTACAGAGCGTGCCAAAGAAATATACATACACTCGAGAAATATAACCCTCCTTCCACTTCCAGCGCAGTCGGGTAAAGGACAACAACAAGAGGCAACAGAGGCCACATTCGGGTAGCAAAGGGATTTCCTAGGGATTCAATAGTGAATGTTAACACTTCACGGCATTGAAATTGAACTTTCTCCCTTTCTCTCTCTTCTCAACACATATCCACCCACTGCTGAGTGAAGGCCACCTTCCAATTTCTCCACTTTCCCGTCTCCTGTGCTGTTGTCATGCACCGCGTCCCGGCAATCATCACGACGCCATCTTTCCATCTTGCCCTTTGGCGTCCAACGTTTCTGTGCCCTGTTCTAGGTCGCCATTCTTGTAGTACACCTGTGGTCTTCAATTGAATTTGAATTGAACTTTAAATCTAGCTTGAAGTTCAGTTTCAACGCCGTTGCAGTCCCTATAGAATCCCTATGCAATCCATTTGCTTCCGGCCCCAGGACAAGTGGAGTGAAAAGGATTACAATCAATCAATCAATCAAATCTTTATTTATTATAAAATTTACAAGTCATTGCGTTCTTATATTTAACAATATTTATTGTATTACATTGGTACTTCAACAGTTAAACTATAATCCACTGTTTCATTTAAGTTTTCGTTTGTTGCAGTGCAGGAGATCAACTCGAAAGAGCGCGATCAATTCTGGATGAAAGAAGAACAGGAAGAAAAGAAGAGAGTAGAAGCAGAGAGGAAACGGAAAGAAGAGGTATGATTAATTGCAAATTACTTATCAAAGTAACTTCTCGATTTTTGATGTTAATATTAATGCAATTATTATTTTATAGGAAAAGAAGAAAGCGGAAGAGGATGTCAGAAGAAGAGATGAGTTAGCAGCACAGAAGAGAGCAAATGCTGAACAACAAAAGTGAGTGATCTTGACTTTTAATAATTTACGATAAGATAACTTCTATCAGAAACAAAGATTTTTTTATAAACTGTCAAAATTTAGCGTGTAATATGGCACATAATTTGCTAAATTGGCAACGTTGCAGCTCGAAGGACTTAACTGCAT